>PVLA01007133.1:0-110645 GCA_004027455.1 Hydrochoerus hydrochaeris | reverse complement strand
AAGTGGGCCAGATCTCAAAACAAAAGATCGAGCAAATACACTTACATCCTAAGGACTGATATTCTAAATAGGTCTCTATCACCCTGAGGAAGCCAAGAGTCACTAATCCAACCCTCTACAGCTAAAGGCCCTGTTCTACATTCATGCCTGCTTGCTATGTGACTCACTTCCCCATTTGTCCCTGATTTAATCAATTTTACCTGAGCAATTAATCTAATTGGTTGGCCATAGTTTTGTCCTCACCTTGTGAACTCACCTTGTGAGTTCTGAATGTTTTCTCCACCTCAGAGATGCCTCACCTCGTGGTTTTGCTGTATAAAAGTCCCTAGAAAAGACAGAGTTTCTGGCAAACCCACTCAGGACCCATTCTGTCTGTCCCTCAGAAACTTCTTTCTCTCAGTAAATATATTCTGCTCTTAACCTCTGTTGTTCCTAAATTCATTCTTTGATTTTAGAGAACACAACTCATACTGGATATCTAGTAGATTGTGAGTTTCATTCCCTTTTATCAGTAAATGTCTCATTTTATTTTCATATAGCACATAATAATGATACTTAATGACTACTTAATAAGTTTATATTATTTAACACACACTAATTCCAAGGTGATACTTCTTATAGCAGATACATTTAGAAGAATATTATCTTTTTCTTTACAGATCCATTTTAATTGGTATTTGAAAATGTATCTCCATTTTATTTCTGAACAAAAGTGAGCATATCAAAACAGCACAGAGCACTTGAGAAATATATTCTAACTGATCAGACTGATCTATCCTCCTCAGAAGTAAAAGCCAAAGTACAGTATATCATTTAGATTCACTTTCTTTTGTTTTTTATTACTATCACGTTAATGCTTTCTTTGGGAAAATCTATTTCCCTCAGGGCTATTCTTGGCTGTCTTTTTACCAATAAAATTATACTGGAGTACTTATATTTTTAAAAATATAGGCCTTGAGCCCTTCACCAAGTCACACTGAGATCTGGCACTCTCATACCTTAATATGTGGTCTGGCAGTGTGTTTTGAATGAATTTTCAGGCATCAAGAGTCTGTGCTTTTTGGCTCAAAAAAAAAAAAAAAAACAAGAATGTTAATGGCTTCCAAAGACAGAAGTGGGCCCAACATCTGGACACAATAAGAGAAACTGTACAATTAGGATGTGGCCGCCACTCTGGCAGATGACCTTGAATTATTTGTGAAGCTGTGAGAAACGTCTAAGCACCAAGATGTCTGCTCTTCGGGAACTTCTGATAAAATGCACAGTGAACCACTGTGATTATCTTTCAGGAATGGAAAAAGACCTATTCAGTAATAAATTCCATGGTATAAAGACAAGCATTTTAAACTTTACAAAAGAAAGCTCACGGGGATCCAAAGTCTGGCCTTTCTTAAAATCTGTCATCTTGTACATTAAGCTATTTGAAGATTCTCAATACAGCTATCATCTTATTTCTAAGGAATTTAAAACACACTTTCCTCCTCCTCCTCAGTACATTTGTAAAACATTACTGAAATGGACAAGCGACCTTCCTTTAGCTTAGCCACTTTATACCAGCACTAAGACATACAAAAACATATAACACCAAAGGAGAAAAGGAATGAGGATTTAAAAAAGCAGTCCTGGTTGAAGGTTTAGGTACAATGAAAAGGTCACTTATATTCACCATCAGAGCCATAATATTAATATTTACTATAATGTCTAGCATTCTAGGGCATTACACATTAAGTATTATATAATTTTTCTTTCATTCTAGTAACATCTTGACCACCTACAAAATCAGAATTTCTATGCCCCATTTTTTCAGAATAGGAAACTGAAATGAAAGTGAGAAAAGGGAATAACTTACCCAAGTAGACAGTTTATAAGTCTATTAACCAAATAAAGTTACAAGCCAGAGACTCTGATTCCAAAAACTGATGCTTATTCTATTACTCCTTTTTCTTTTCTTGCCCTTACTCAGAAATATGATTCCAGAAAAACCAAATGTTTTAAATTTTAGTTCTGGTAAGTATAACTATACTGGTAAGGATAACACTATCTGAAACTCATATGATGCTGCCTGTGAGAGGCAGGCACACAAACCACTTAATACGCTCTGATGATAGTTTTAAAAATTTTGAAGCAATCAAATTGGACAATAAGAATATTGTGGTACAAGAAATGTTAAAATGCTTATGTTCTAATTAATCGCAAATGCTATAATCCAAGTCAGAGAGAGTAACAAAGAAAACATACAAGAAAAGGCAATGTTATAACAACCTCTTTCAAACAACTGTAGGTGGAATGAAAATAGGCTATCACCCAAGAATTTCTCTCTTCTGCAGCTCTGACATGTATCTGATGGATAGTGTTGAAATGAAAATCATTTCAGTAAGAGCCTGATCTTTGGTTTTAAAAAAGGAAACTCATAGCAACAATAGATACCTTCGTAAGGCTTAGGACTTCTGGGAAAATTATAAATACATCAAGTTTTTACCACAGGAGGCTATCATAGTAACTTACCTAAAACATGCTTCTGAATTGCTCCAACTTAATTTTGCTACTGTGCTTTAAAATTTTATTTCACCCCAGCATGGTAGCACATGCCTATAATGCCAGCATTCAGGAGGCTGAGGCAGGAGGATCACTGAGAGTTTGAGGTCAGCTGAGGATTCATAGTGAGTTCAAGACCAGCCTGACCTACATAGTTAGACTTTGTCTTTAAAAGCTTAAAAAAAAAAAAAATCAAAGACATTAATGTGGTTATTGCCCTAGGGGACAAATTTGAATTTATGAAATCTACTAATTTAAAGAGTTCCTTGAGTCAAGGAAAAGCAACTTTGCAATTAGTGGTCTACATTCCACCTTTCATTGTTTAACAAGCCTGAAGGCAAGGAGGAAAAAACACTTACTATGCATCTGAACAAGAGCATGACATTACAGCCACTGTGTGAGGAGAAGGGACCCACTGCACCTCACATCTTTGATAGATGGGTACATATCTATTGCAACTGCCATGGTTTGCTCTGTCATCTTCTCATATGGCAAAAGCAATTAATGGCTAACCTACAAATTTGTGCGAATAAAGCTATCTCAGTTGCTCCCAAAAATCCTTTCTTTGTCTTTGGCACTGAAAAAAATGTTATGCTACCAAATACATAGTCCATTTATAAGAATAATTTTGGTAATGATTTTAAAGCTTTGGGATCTTTCTACTTCTGGGGGTAGAATTAAGGTTCTCATTTTAGCTCAAGATATTAACATCTATTTGATATCAAATAAAACACAGGAGAAATTGTCCTTAAAAAAGATGTTTGGAATGCTAAGTAAATCAGTCACAAGAGGTTAAATATTGTATGGTTTTTCAAATAAATGTCAATATAAACAACTTACAGAGCAAAATAAACAGCCATGTTAAGAAACGGGGAGGGAGACTCTATACAGATGAGAAGGGTATACAGGGAAGAGGAGGAGGTGAGCTGAGTGGGAAGAATCAGGATATGTGTATGCATCCAATCTCCAAGCTGGCTGTAAGCACTATGTACCACAAACACGTACTAACCTCTCCACAGAGTGTAGGAAAGACAGCAAAAGTTTTAAAAAGGTGCTTGCTTAACAGTGGATATTAATGAAGCAACTTTTCCACATGAAAAAACAAAAAGGAATATAACAATGTAAAACAGAAAAAGATATAAACACAGAAACAACATAATCTTCACAGCAATAATAAAGAGTAATCAATGCCAGTACATTATTTTAGATGGAATATAGTAACAGCAATATTTAATACTTTCCTAAATTTCTATCAGAATTTATATTCAGAAACACATACTTCTACCAATATTAATGACAGAAGTAGTGTTTGAATTAGTAAAAGCCAATGACCTCAAGACAACACTTTACTAGGAAACACTGTAGAGAACCTTTCAATTTATGAATCAAATTAGCCTTTTGAGGTTTATTTCTAAAAGCTAAAAATTATAGATTAAAAGCCATTTGGTGGTTTTTGCTGATTAATTTTAGACTTAGAAAAAGTTGCACCGTTACAAAGACAGTCGACATACTCTTCACTCAGATGCCCCAAATGTCTTCTAGCGAGGTAGAAAACCTTGTCTGTGTGTCATCATGTTTTTAGGTCTCGGTTAGACAAAATACCAACATCCCAACAACCTTAGGTTTCACTAGAAGGGCTTGCTAGAAATACATACCAAAAGACAAGAAATACAGGACTTTCTACAATATTTAACAAGAAACCCTATGCCACAGTGGCACAGAAGACTAGATGTCAAAAAAGCTTGAGATCGCTCCTGATTTTACACACGACACAACTTGCCAGGCATGGTGGTGCACACCTGTAATCCCATGACTTGGGAAGCTGAGGCAGGAGGATAGCTTTAAGTTCAGGGCCAGTCTGGGCTACATAAGCAAGTTAGTTCAAGACCAGCCTGGGGGCAAAAAAAAAAAAAGACACTAAACTTTTCTCTAAGTTTTAACTTCTTCACCTTGTATAGTAGGAATTTAATATCCAATATACTCATATCAAAAGGATGCTGTAAAGGCCAAATAATATAAAAGAAACAATTACTGGAACAAGTAAACAACTTTGAATTTGTATATATCAAACAATACAACCTCAAAACATAAAAATAAAATGAACTCAAACACATGCACACACAAAAAATACACAAACTGCATTTACAAATATTTACAAACCCTTGCACCAATTAGAAAAACTCATATTCTTTCCAAGACACACAAACCACACTTGACAAAAATTAACAAATACGCCAGGCCATAAACCTCTCAAAAAAACAAACCAAAAAAAAAACCCCACTAACAGCTATTGCCACATACTATTTATTTAGCCATAGTCTCTAAAGACGAAATTCTTAAATATTCAGTTTTTAAAACTCACACTTGTAGTTTTTTAAAAAGCTCTTCTGAACAATTCACAAGTTAAAAAAAAGGAGACACATAAAAAGCACAACCATCTCAAGCTGGGAAAAAGTGGTGACAACGTACACTGTGAAAACAGATGGGATGCTACAAAAACAAGGCTCAGAGGAACAGTCACAGTGATAACTACAGTAGGAAGAAAAAATTAAACAGCTAAGTGTTCAGCTAAAAAACCAATGTAACAGTTTGAGAGGTTTCATTTTCCCCTTTACTTTTTTTTTCCAAGAAAAACCTCCTCAACTAGAAATAGAGAACTTCTTTAACCTAGGTGGTAGTATCTATCTAATCCTGCTACAAGATCATGCTCAATGTTAAAATATTAGAAGAATTTTCACTACAGTGACAAGTATGAACACCACTATCCAACACTGTATAGGAGATTTTACTAAGACCAAAAAAAAAACAAAAAACAAAAAACCCAACAACAAATATATATATATATATATATATATATATATATATATATATATATGGAGAAAAAAACTAAGGTCATAATTCACAGACAATAAGATTATCTTCATTAAAAAAAAAACTTCAGAAAACCTACAACTTATGAATACAATAATCTATAAGGCAAAAATATTAGCAACAAAAGACTTTAAAAGTATATATTTGTAATAGCAATGAAAACAATAAAGCATCTTTAATTTAACAAAAAATTTAAAGCATTATTGTGGATAAAATTGCAACATTAACTAAGCATTAAAGAGATAAACCAAACAGGTTCACAAGCAGGAAGAATTAACATCAGAGAGGTGGAAATTTTGCCTAATTAACCTATCCAATGTTAATCAAAATCCTAGGGGTATTTTACAAAATTTGACATAGTGATCCTAAAGTGCTTATGTGGGAATGGTGACAAAAACTTCAAGTACTGCTGGGCATGGTGATGGACACCTGTAATCCCAGCACTTGGGAGGCTGAGGCAGGAGGATTCTTACATGTTCAAGACCAGCCTAGGCTACAAAGTTGAGTTCAAGGTAGGCCTGAACTGCATAGCAAGACCCCACCTCAAAAAAACAAACAGACAAAACAAAGACACAACTTCAAGCTTAAAGTTGTTTAATCTGCATTGAAAAAAGCAAGGATATAGGAGATATACTTTAGATAAATGATCAAAGATGTACTGAGAAGGTGACAGGACCTAAGGTCTAAATGGAAGCATGTCTTCCTGACAGAAAAAATAGAACAGATGATTATAGCTCATAGTATAAACAAAAACAAGTTTGTAGTATATTAGAGAAAAATCTTAAAGATGAATAACAACAACACTTTTTAAAGAAAAAAAAAAAGAGACATTTTTAAGCCATCTGGGCAATAAAGAATTGGGAGGTGGGGAGGGTACCGGGAATCAAACTCAGGACCTTGCACTTTCCAGGCAGGCACTTGTGCCACTGAGCTATTTGCCTGGCCCCCCAAATTTCTTAAGACATAAAAAGATACACTGTATAAGAAAATTTAGGCAAATCTGACTTCATGAAACTTGCTAAGAAAAGATTCTGCAAAGTTAAAAGCATAAATCATAGCTGGGAGAAAAGTATTTACAATATAATTTACAACAAATGTTTACAAACATAATGTAGACAATTACTTACTAATAACAGTCTTAAACACATATAAAAAAGAGCATCCAAAATATATGGAAATATTGCAAATCAACAGCAAAAAGACCAATCAAATTAAAAAAAAAAAAAAAAGAAAAAGAAAAGCCGATTCGTTACTAGACCTCTGTATAGTCAAGACAGAAATAAGCAAAATTAAAACTAGAATTGTGGGTATAGCTCAGTGTTAGCTCAGTGTGGCTAGCATGTATGAAGCCCTGGATTCAAGGTCCAGCACTATCAAAAAAATAAATAAATTAAAGATAAAACTGAAGAGATGAGCAACAAAACTATAATGTTATATTTATTTTTATACATAAAAAGCATTTTCCCAAATCAGTTCTATAGAAGAATTGTTAGTTTTATTTTTTACATTTACTGAATTAACCACCTAAACTGTTGAGTTTCAAAAATATGTATACAATACCAATTTTAGTTTAGGTCAACTAAGAAATCTAGGGAGAAGACGTTTCTATTTTAAGATGTTTTGGTTGAATTAGTGTTATTTGAACTTTGTCAGGTATGATGTATCCAATATCCTGACTAAATTAAATAAAAGTACTGCCGTTTTATTACTATGGTTATTTAAAATATATTTTAAAATAAATAATAGTCGTGATCTACAATAAAGCCTATCATAGGAAGGAGATTTGTGAACCTGTATGGAAACACAATTTTAACTCATACCCTATCACACAGCTCCCTCTACTGGCCAACTGAAAGCACAAAAATCCTAATAATAACAGAACTTCTGCTGCTTTGTTTCTCATAGTACAGTAATGCGCCCTTAACGTTTTGGGGACAAGTGAGGTTCTTCTAGAAGCTTTATTAAAAATATAAACAATAAGGTAGATAACTTTCCTCACTAGACAGGAGACCATGGGTTCTATCCCCAGGACCACAAGAGGGGAAAAGAAAACAGCAACAGCAAAAAATTTAAAAAAAGAGAACTTGTATCTCAACAAATGGAAGCCTTCGCTTGCCTTGCAAGCACGTGGTCATGAGTTTGATCCCCGGTACCGATAAAAAACAAAATAAAACAAAAAAACAAACAAAAAAAAACAAATGGAAGCCTTCTAAAATCCCTAATCTGATATTTTATCCAAACAAGGATTTTCAAAGTACTGTGGGTTACTGTGTGCATATTATGAATCTTATAGGCATTCCTGAAATCACTTATAAAGCAATCAAATCAAATCTTATACCACTTAATCCCTTCCTTCCAGTCTTACTCCTTACTATAGACATACATGCACACGCACGCGCGCGCACACACACACACACAAGCCCCCTCAGATGTAACAATATTATTATCCATCAGAGGCACACCCTCTTTGAAAGCCATCTGCTTTTGGGAACCATGGGAACATCAACAGATAAGCTAGTTCCAGAAACAGTCAGCAAGGAAACAATACTACTATAGGTGAGGACTTAAACCAACATGACCTGTAACTAAGTCTAGGGCCATGGAATTGAATTATATCCCCAGTACCAAAAAAAACAAAAAAAAAAACAAAAAAGACACCATAAGCCTTAGCCCTGCCCCCTAACCACTTGCTAAATGGGAGCTGTATAACATAATTTAGAGCATGAGCTCTAAATCCAAGCATATTTGGGCTCCAACTCTGGCTCTTTATTACTCATTTTATATTCACAAGCAGTTAATTAATGTCTTCACAACTCAATATTAACTGCTGTAAAACAGGGAGTAATTAATGTTTACCACATAACATGGCTGTAATGATTAAAAAATGTGAAATATAAAATGGAGTAAGCACAGTGCCTGGCATATCTTAAGTGTCTAATCAATAATAATTACTAAGTTATAACATCTGCTCTGATGTAACAATAAATAACTTTTTAAAATAATTATTTTGAGATAGGATCTCACCACATTTCTCAAGCTGATCTCAAACTCCTGGATTTCAGTGACTCTCTTGGCTCTGCCTCCTGAGCAGGTGAGATTACAGACATGTGCCACTAGGACTGGCTAGTAAATAACTTCCATACAATAAAAAAAAAATGTTTAAAAAACATATCCCTGGATCCTCATCAGATGACAACACTAGATTTAACATTAATTTTGATGAGTTATCTATTATGAATCTAATGCCTATAAATACAAGTATAGGTAATTAAAACAAATAGTTCAGTGAAAATAACACATGGAGTATTTTCAGTTCCCAGCTCTGCTATTTACTAGCCACTGCACTAGGAACGAGCCACAACCTCTCTGAGGCTGTTCCCTTAAAGAGAGAATATAGAAACAGCATTTCTGCAAATAGCTAAAAGAGATAGCATAGGTATGACTTTTGCTTAGATAAGGGGTAAAGGAATCAACTTCTAAAAATTCATTTCCCTTAGCTAGGCATGGTGGGGCACACCTGGAATCTTAGCACTCAGGAGGCTGAGGCAAAAAGACTGCCACAAGTGCAAGTTCAGGCTACGTTCCACAGTGAGTTCAAGGTCAGCCTGACCTACATAACCAGAAACCAAAAATAAATGACTAAATAAACCAAAAAATAAGTAAATAAAACAAAAAAGAACAATTCTCCTGCACTACAAATATAATATGGATTTGAGGAAGAATCCAAAGACTGCTCTGGAAAGAAGTACCTCACAGGGATTGGGGAACAAAAACCCAACAAAAACAAGGTGTCTCCAAAGAAAGTAAGTCCCACTTAAGCTCACAAACAAAAATTACTAGAGGAAGACATGTAATAGCGTAAGAGATACGAAACACAATAAAAAGAATAAATTAAAGCCAAGGAAGTCAACAGCTTGACCTGAAAGACACTTTAAAATTATGACACTGAATGTTGAAAAAAAATTAATAAAATTTATAAGACAAAAATAAGACAGTATCATGATCATTATGTTACAAACCATGTACTAATAAAAATTAATTAATTAAAAATACTACACAAAAGAAACAAGCAGACTTAAAAATAACTAAAGTGGATAAAACTGCATGTATGTTTAAGTGTGTAAGATTGATAACCATGTTGCTGAGTTTTTGTTTGTTGAACCAGAACTGTTGCAGCCTCACTGTTTGAATGTCCACTTTGTATGCTTTAATTTTGTAACTTGAACTATATATGAGAAGGCAATATGTAATTTATCAACTAGTGATTTCTTACTTTTTATTTTTTTTTTAATTCTGTACTGTTTCTACCCGTTTTCTGTTTTGCTTTTTTTCCTCTTTAAATAAAATTAAAAAAAAAAACTAAAGCTTATCGTAATAAAAATACATGTAGAGGCCACATTGACTCCATTTTGTCCCAAACACATCTGGGTCGACAATGTTTTGGGAAAAAGTGCAGGCCTTGAAACATTCTCCCCACCCTAAGGTAAAAACATGAAGCCCTATAAGGTCAAGAAGCAAACAAGTTATATAATCTAAGCATGTGCAATTTGAGTTTCTTTGTTCTTTATCTTAATAAAAGCTGCTTGCTTAGCTGGCTAGGCGGCAGCCATTTTGCTGACCCTTAGTCTGTGCGACCCTTTATTTCCCTTTGCTTGCAGAACCCCAACAAATACATATAGTCACTAAATAAATTCAATGTCTTGGTTAAACATATTACACATACCTAAAAAATAATTACAGAATTAGAAGACATAACTGAGGGAAATAACCAAAAACTGACATACAGAGATTTAAAAGATTATATAAAGTAGAAATGGGTAATAGATTAAGAAGGTACAAATATATACAGTACAAGTTCCAGAAAAAAAAGATAACACAGAAACTAAAGAGACTTTCCAAAAACTGAATTAAGTCTTGAGTCGCTATATTAAGCAGAGACATCACAAAGTTAGAAAAGAAAGAAAAAATCTAACCTAACAATACTAAGAACAGCAAATAGCCTGGAAAGTGTAAACAAGGTGAAGTTAAATTACAAAGAAACAATAATGACAGCAGAATTCTTAATATTATCAACATAAATCAGAAAATGTAAATTCTAAGTACAAAGAGAAAATAGAAGTATCAATAAACTATATTCAAAACAGAAGAAACAATGAAGATTTATGTGTCTGAAAGCACTCCATGGTTTGTGCTATTTTCTTTACTGAACTTGAACTATGAAGTTGGCCGCCTATTTTACCCTCACTGAAAGGATGTACTTCCAGAAGAAAATTAGCCCAAAAGAGTGGGTTGAAAGAAATCATAAGGAGCAAAGCTATTAATAGCTCAGTCTGTTCATAAATCTGAGTGTGGGCTCTCAACAATTATTATTGCAGCTAATGTGTGAGTTTTAAAACTAGATGGAACCAAGATAAATACACAGCAATAACAAAAGATGGCAGAGGAAGTTTGGGAAAAAGCAGGACGTTTTAAGATTTTTTTTCTTATCAGAAATAGGAGACAGTAACTTGGGAACTTAAGAGAAAAACAGAAAGTTAAGCAGACATATACTTATGCATATATTTTGTCAGCTGGTAGCAGAGAATAGAGAGAGGGGTTGGGGGAAGGTAGGAAGTTGAGTGTAGGGAGGACTCCATCAACCCATCATAAGCAAAGGAAGAAAAAAGTACCAAGAGAAAAACATGGCGAGTACAAAGCATGAAGTGAGAACAAAACTAAGTCCAAATAGCAGTATCACAACAAATGAATTAACTTGAAAAATAACTGACAAACATAATCTATACACATCAACACTGTACACCATTACTTTTCCAATACCATTTTAAAGTAGTACTCTAAAGTTTAAAATAAAAAAGCTAAGTGTTAAATCCAAGAAACTAGAAAGACAATAAATTCAAATGAGGAACCATAAAGTGGTTACCTGGGGTACGGATCTGACAGGAATACAACTGAGAAGGGGGAAAAGAGTATTTTTGTAATGTTTTAATTTTTTAAACTATTATATATATAAATATTGTTGTGCTGTTTTTACATCAATTTCATGAAAAACAAGAACATCTGACATCCCTCACAATGGCAAAAGATTTAGCAATGTCAATTACTGAAGATCACAATGGCAAAAGATCTAGCAATGTCAATTACTGAAGAAGGCACAAGAAACTAGAAGTCTCAACCACTGCTAGGGAAAGTGTAAATTATTTCAGTTAAAAGAGCAGAGCAGAGGATTCCAATTAGCTAAACCAAAGAGTTTATGCCATGAGACTGAGCATGTGACTTTTTGACCTGTACCCTAAAGAAATGAGTGTCTGAAAGAAATATATAGTGACGTGCTTTAATAGCAAAAAACTAGAACTTGGTATCAAGCAAAATAGGAATATATAATACACTACACTACACACATTCTCCCCATCTACCTATGAGCAACGATCCATCTCAAATAGTTGCCTAAAAACAGAAAGCTGAGCTGAACATGGTGTTGTGCACCTGTAACCCCAAACACTTTGGGAGCCTGAGGCCAAAGGATCACAAGTTTGAGTCCCACGTAGAGAATTTAACTCAGTGCAAAGGTTCTGAATTTAATCTCTCTCTCTCTCTCTCTCTCTCTCTCTCTCTCTCTCTCTCTCTCACACACACACACACGCACGCGCACACACACACACACAGATTCCTGTAATCCCAGCACTCTGGAAGGCAGAGGCAGGAGGATGTCAAGTTCAAGCCCAGCCTGGGCAACTCAGTGACTTAGTGTGACCCTGACTCAGTATAAAAAAGGGCTGGGAGTGTAGCTCAGAAGACCCTGGGTCCAGTCCCCAGAAGTGTAAAGTAAAACACCACTAAGTATTGTTTATGGACATAAACATACAGAGTAAAATAAAGAAACAGAGCATAGCAAATTACACACCAAATTCTTGATTAAGGTGATTAGTAAGACGTGCTGGGGAACCTTAACTTCATCAATAAAGTCACAGGTGGTTTTTTCTTAGAACATGTGAAGTTTATCTAAAATAAAAATATCACTATGTTAATTCTACATAGTAGACATGGAAATTTTGCTATGTAATTTGTAGTTTTTAACACTACAAATTTTTAAAAGTATCAAATTTTTGTGTGAAATAAATTGTTTAAGTATTTCAAATAGAAGCAGTCCCTCAGAACTAGTGGAAACTTCTAAAATTTAAGTTTTCTGGTTGGGGATTTAGCTCAGTGCCATAAGTGCCTGCCTGGCAAGCACAAGGTCATGAGTTCAAATCCCAGCACCAAAAAAAAAAAAAAGTGAGTTTTCCTTACCATCAAACAAAACGAAGTATTCTGGTAGACAGTCTGTAGGCCATTCTGCCTTTGCATGTGTTTCATAAAAAAATGAGAAACATTATTATCTTAGTCAAGCAACATTGCTTAGTGTAATGGTTATACACTGTACTCAACTAAATAAGTTAGCAGTTCTACATCCTCCTAGGGTGTAGAGGATATGCTCTAGGATGGCTGTTAAAGCTCTAGGACGTTGGGCCGAGGATTTAGCTCAGTGGCTTAAGTGCTTGCTTAGCAAGCGCAAGGTCGTGAGTTTGATCCCCGGTACAGCAAAAAAAAAAAAAAAAAAAGCTCCAGGATATTGTAATGGTTGATGAAATGTGTCAACTTGAGAAGTTTAACCAAGGGATTCAGCAGAGGGCCAGGGTCCTCACTTTGTAAATGTCCTAAGCCTATCCAAGAAGAGGGCAGGGAGATGGTGTCAGAGCTACACTTGCTCCAGGGCAGGTAGCCTGATTTTAAAATAAGGGAAGGAAAAAGGTTTGTTCCATCTTTTTGCTCTTGTTGCTCTTGTCTGCCATCTTGAACTGTTGCCCCTCTGCCATGCTACCCTATTTTAGAGCCAGTTGATTATGAACTGAAACCTCTATAAACTGTGAGTTAAATAAATCTTTCCTTACTTAAGTTTGGGTGTTGGGTATTTTGTCCCAGCAATGAGAAAAGTAACTAAGACAGCTATCCTCCACTTGTCCTTCAGAGTTTGTTTGAGATTACACCTTTTCTCAGTCTTCTCAAGACTACATTAGCTAAGAGTGTTAACTTTTTTTCTTTGGTACTAGGAATCAAACTTAGGACCTTGTGCTTGCCAGGCAGGTGCTTATGCCATTGATCATATCCCTGGCTTAACCACTTTTAATACATACTTTTATTTTCCTCTTTTTTCATTTTCCAATTTCTTTTCTATGCACATATTATCCATTTACATTTACAAAACTGCGGTCATTCTATAATTTTGATTTCTTTTTTTTCCACTTAATACAGTAAACATTTCTCCAGTAAACATTTCGCAAAATAGGATTTTAAGTGCTTTTTTTAATAGAATGTATGTGTCATAATCAAAATGTATCACATGACCAATCGACTGCATTTGAACATTTAAATTAATCCAGGTTTTCTTTTCACACTTACAAATACCATGTTTGGGAAAATTCTTGATTCTTGTCTCTATCTTCAATTATTTTTTGTACCAGATTCTTAGAAGAATATACTGGGTAAAAGATCTGAAACTTTAAAATTCTTCATTCCCATAGATTCCAGAAAAATTATACCAATTTATGAATCTACCATCATTATAGCTATTCTTTTATCACAAATGCAATTCTGACCTGAAGCCAAACAGAGCTACTAAGCCTCAGCCCCCAATACAAAAAGAAAATATTTTCTCTTGAAAACAAGGGGTTGATTATACATATACAGATCATTACTTGAAAAGTGAAGATTAGCAGAGACACCTAAGACCCTTCATCTGCAACTACCTACTCCAGCCACAATAAACAAGCCTTATCCCCTGAACATACCCACCACTTTCCTAGGATCCTGTGAACACTATTCTCTCACCTGGAATAGCTCCACTCACCCTATGTACTGACAACCTTGCTGCTGCCTTTTTCCTCCAGGAATTTTTCAGTGAGCCCCAGTCTAAATTACTCTTCCACTCTGCTTCAACAATGCCCTTGGCTTACCCTACATTATAATTCACTTCAAACAGTGAATTGTAAATAATGGTCTTTCTCCCTACTAGACAACAAGTTCCTCCTGGGAAAAAACTGCTGCTTCATTCCCTTCTGTCCTGAGCACCTAGCAAAGTACGTAAAAAATAGGTAACACTGAAGAAAAATTTACTGAATGAATTAACCAAGCACAAAGCAGAGGGCCTAGAGAAGCCTGGCAAATTGTCTGTCCATAAAGGGTCAGACAGCAAATATGTAAGGTTGTAACATCTCTATTGCTACTCAACTCTCATTTATTAGCACAAAACACAACACATAAATGAATGACCATGACTGTGTTCCAATACAATTATATTAACAAAAGCAGGTGGTGAGCCAGATTTGGTCCATGAGCCAGTTGTCAATCCCTAGGTTAGAGAATGGGCCTTTAAATTTTTTAAAGGAAAGAAAAATAAAGGTAATGAAAAGATCATAGAGACTTATTACTTTAAATCTATGTAAAGTTGAGGCTAAATTTTACCTACACAAGTCAATTATTATCATTTGGCACTTTGAGTTGGTCTGTAATGCTCAGAATAAGGGGAAGGACAAGTTAGTACAGCATGCTAAGACAGGAGCTGAATACAAGAAGTTAGGCTTCAGTCACAGACAAAAAGGATCAGCCAGATATAAAAGGAAGCAGACAACTAGTCATGGTGGGACACTTCTATAGTTCCAGCTATTCAGGAGACTAAAGCCAGAGGATCATGGAGCCTAGGAATTCAAAGCCAGCTTGGTCAATAAATAAAATAAAGCCAGCTTGGGAAAAAAAAAGGAATGAAAAGAAGGAAGGATAGAGGAAAGGAGGGAAGGAGGGAAGCAGGAAGAGGGAGGGAAGGAAGGATATAGGACTCGGTAGAAATTATAATCTTGTAGTCATCTATAAATGACTGACTGTTGATAAACCTGCATTAGACACACAGACCATCATTAAAATGGACTACAGATACATACAGTAAATAACGACACATATGCACAGTAAATGGTTCAGACTTTCATCACACTTTGAGGTGAATTATGCATCAAAATAAAGTATGTGTTGGAACAATAACATTCAATGACAGAATGATAGCTGGGTTCAAAAACAAAACTCAGCTGGGTGTGGTGCATGTAATCCCAGCACTCTCGAGGCTGAGGCAGGAGGATCATTGGGAGTTTGAGACCAGCCTGGGCTACAAAGTGAGCTCAAGGCCTACTAGAACTGCATAGAGATCCTATCTCAAAAAGACAAAAAAAAAAAAAAAAACAAACCCTCACTACTGATGCTTTCCTATCTGAGTCCACATGACAGCCTTCCTGATCCTACCATGACCTCTAATGTAAGCTCCTTTAGTTGTGGCAACAGAAGGAAGACTCAAAACTGAGCATGCGTGGGTCATGAGAGCCCATTTTCTATGAAATGCATATATTTTGAGAAGTACTGAATTTCATCATAGCCTTACTTTTCATAGTCCCTTCCTCTTCCTCGTCTTCTGCATTGATCACCATGGTGCCCAGCTGTGATGGCAATGTGTCATCATGCTCAATCACAGTATTAGCTCCATCACTCACGGTGCTGGCTACCCGGACAGTGCCCATCTCATCACCCACTGCTCGAACCATTGTGCCAGAATCCATTTCATCTTCCTCCTGCAAAAGGACAAAGTCTCAAATCAGGACTAATTTGATCATAAGACTTTGAATCTCTGAATTATGAGTTACTATTCCTGAATTATGGCTATCTGAATCACTATTATTTATCTTAGTTCAGATATTTCTGGATTTGACACTTTTGGTTCTAAACTCATACTATAGAACTGAAAATACTCTTATTTAACCAAAGATCATACATTTACCCATGGGAGAGCAGCAAATCCAACCTAAAGGGTCTTCTTATTCCCCTATCCTCATTAGAGTTTTGCAAGATGGATCTAAGAAGCTGACATGAGCACCCTTGGAATGTCAGGGTATGAAGAAAACTATATGGGTAAAGGCTACAAGTTAACTATAAATTATAGCCCAGATTTTCCAAAAGGATTTGAAAAAACCAAGTCTTGGATCTGGGCATCCTTTCTCTCTCAAATAAAAAGTAAAACTGACAAAAAAATATGCAAGGAAAAGAGTAAAACTTGAGTGTGGTTTAGGAAGCAGCAAGGGACAAACAAGCACAGATTCAGAAATCCTCTGGCAAGCCTGGATCTAGGTCACGCAGGAAGAATTTCCAGCTCTAAGCTGACCCAACATCATGTACTCATCTTACTTGTCTTGACAATCATGAAACAACAAGCCTCAATGCCTGAGAATTACAGTAAAGCTTGCCACTCACTGAGTTTTCTTCATCATCCTGGTCCACTTCCCGCTGCTGGGCTTCCTGCCGTTTCAGTTTCACATCCATGGCTTCATTAATTAGGTCCCGCAGTATTGACACTCCTTTGGCACTCTTGACAAATGGGTGCTTAAATAACAAAGTGGAAACACTGGAGACAGCTTATACAGTGACAGAGCCAAAACAGTTCCTAGCACATAGTGAGTAGTTGATATTTGCCTTAATCAATGAACACTTTTCTCTTTATGCTTTGGACAACAGCTAACCCATACTTACTTTATAATGCTGGGCAGAGATACGTGCATATTCAGATTTTCCCCACTTTTTTCAGCCTGGCTGGAATGCCTATGCCATTTCTTCTGTCAAATCTACAGATTCTCAACAAGGTGCCATCCCACCTCCTAGACAAAGTTTTGTAAATGTGTTGGGAGACTCTTGTTACCGTGTTTGGAGAGTACACACAGCATGGGACAGGAGGGAAAGATACTAGCAATCCTATGAAGTATGAAACAGTCCTGAACAATCATGAACTGTGCTGTATTATGCACAACTTTCAAATGTCTCAGAGTACATTTTATACTGTAATAATATTGAACATTTTTTTCAAGAGATATGCAAAATAGCTAGTGATTTGGGGAGGTGAATCTGGAGAGGGGAGCTTAAGTGGAATAAAGATACTATTCATGCATCCCTGTAATTTAGTCATCCCACTTATTCTTTGTATTCTATGTACTATAGCATTTCCAATTACATGTTTAGGCAAAAAGGATTTCAGTATGAAAACACAGTTACTAAAGCTGATCAGAAATACCTAGCAGATATAGACTCAAGTGTTATTCAATCAGCAAAGACACCTGAAACACGGGAATGCTGCTGAATTTCATTAATAAAAATTACTTCAAAGTTTTTTCTTTTTAAAGTTTTTTTTTTAATATTGCTACTATCTTATGTTTGTGTTTATGGCACAAATCTCTGCTGTAAAAATTGTGCATGGAAATTCTTCTGGGGGGTTGTTTTTTGTTTTTCAAACACACTCTGCTATGGTTCTGTTTTTCTTCTTTGCAATCTACTTTCCATACCTCATCACATGTCAGAGGGTAAGGCCTGCAAGCCTTCTAAATACTGCAGAGATTAAAAAGATGTCCCAGTATGTACTGGGATACAGAAGATATCTTCCCAGGAACTCTTATTATTATCCCGTCTAGATGGGAAAAGAATTTAGTAATACCATCTGCATGCAGGTGGCTGAAAGCATCTTGTAGTCAGCAGGTAAATGAAATGGAGGGGCAACAGGGTGACTAATACCTGCAGAAGTTGAGTGGCTGTAGCTCTCTGCTCAGGGCTCTTTACAAGACACTGCTTCACAAAATCCATGAAGTTATCTGACCACAGCTCTGGCTTTCGGAATGTGGGAGGAGGGTTTGTTGGAATCATGAAGATTGCCTAATTAAAAAAAAAAAAAAAAGTTGATAAAATAAAGTGATGCACCAATGAAAATATAACCAAAAATATAATTCCATTTGAAGCTTGGGAAATGATTTTTCTCATAGCCACTGATAAGCCCATCCAAATACCACCCAAAGTCTAAATATCTTAATGTATGAAACAGGGGAACTAGAGAACTTGATAATTTTTCTCCTTCCCTTTCCCTCTCTTGCATGTATTATTTTCCTCAACCCTTGCAATATCAATGAAGCTTTTTATTTTTTATGCTAAATACATTACATGGCCTTTCAAAGTGGAAAGGCAACACCTACAAGTGCCCATATACTGAAGATAACCTCATTGTCTAATTTCCTACCTCCTTCAAAGTCACCACAACACTATTTTGGGGAGGGGGGTACAGGGAATCAAACTTAGGACCTCAAGTTTGCCAGGCAGGTGCTGTGCTACTGAGCTATATCCCCAACCTTTTTTTGAATCATAACACCAGATGTCAGCTGTGACTATAAGATGATCAACCAGAAGCCTCAAAATCACAAGGTAAACTCCAAGCTAAGACAAATCAAAATTCTTGGGAAAAAAAAGACTTAAAAATCACCCCACTACATCAGTCAAATTCTACTTCAAAGCCAGCCATGGTGGCATATGCCTATAATCCCAGTGCTCAGGACACTGAGGCAGGAGAATCACAGTGAGTTCAAGGCCAGCCTGGACTACATAATGACTCCAGCTCTAGGTCAGCCTGAACCACACAGCAAGACTCTGTTTAAAAAAAAAAAAAAATCTAGTTCAAAAGCCAGGCATGATAGTGTACTCCTGTAATCCTAGCACTTGGGAGGCTGATGCAGGAGAATCATTTGCAAGTTCCAGACCAGCCTAGGCTAAAAAGTGAGCCCAAGGCCAGCCTTAACTTCATAGCGACACCCTGTCTCAAAATCCCTGTCTCAAAAAGACAAAAAAAAAAACTATCCAAAGACACCTGAATTTTCAAAAGAGTCAGTCTTTGAAAGATAAAACCCTTTGCAATAAGCACCTTAAATTATATCCTTTAAATCTAAAAACATAACTTACTTATTAATACAATAAGGAAGCATGGGAACTAGGTGGAAAGCCCATAAAGGAGACAACCCCTACTCAACTCCAGTTAATGTTACCATGTTAGCATATGGGTACCTAAAAAGCATATATAATTATACAAGTCAAACAAGATTTCTGTACCCAATGTCCTGCCAGTTCTATTTACATACAATTTCTTTTTATTTGTTTGTTTTACAATTCATAATGTATTCTTTATGATAGTATCCTAACATACAGCTTCTTGGAATGGAGACAGGTGGGTTGCACTGTAGTGATTATATGTAATCAGTGAACTGTATCATCTACAATGACACAACAACATACAATTAAATTATTGAACTTTACCAGGTACATCACTGAACTAACTTTCTAATGATGATCAATAACTAATCCCACTCGTTCTCCATCTAGTTCCTTACCCTCATTGGATGGATATCAGCATATGGGGGCTTTCCTTCAGCCATTTCTATGGCAGTTATTCCCAGAGACCATATGTCTGCCACACAGTTGTACCCAATTTCCTGAATTACTTCTGGAGCCATCCAAAATGGTGTTCCTATCACTGTATTCCTCTTGGCCATAGTATCCTAAAATAGAAAGAGGAGAGACTAATACTGAGCATTGTAAGTAATGACAAAAAGAGATTTTCCCAATAATAAAAAGACCTTAGCTGGATGTGGCAGTGCATGTCTGTAATCCCAGCACTCAGGAGACTGAAGCAGGAGGATCACTGCAAGTTCAAGACCAGCTTGGCCTATGAAGTGAGCTCAAGGCCAGCCTGAACTGCACAGAGAACCATCTCAAAAAGACAAGGCCTTGTAATTAAAATCTGTACAAAAACCATGACTAGGAATTCATAAGAGAAATTTTAAATAACCATGAAATAAAGACTCTTAATTGTTACACATAAAATAAGATAAAACTTTAAATTAATAACTAGCACTAATAATAACATACAAACTGGGAGTGGAGATCTCATATTGTAATTATAGCACTGGAAGACTGAGGCAAGAAGACCACCGCAAGTTTCAGGTCTGCCTAAGCTACATGGTGAGTTCAAGGCCGGCCTGAATTACATTGCAAGACTTTTCCTCTAAATAAATTAATGAATGAATGATACTAGCATATAAAACCAGAACCCAAAACACAATGTCAATGGGAGTATAAATTTTCATACTCCATTTTAGAAGGCACACTGCAATACTCACTAAACATTTAAATATTCATATCCTTTGATTCAGATCTACTTGTAAAATCTGTTTCACATTAAGTGTCCCAAGAGATATGCAAATATTGTAGAAATGTTTATATCGGAGGGAGGAGACAAAAAAATATTCAGTAAGTGGCCGTATACTGAAACACCACATTAAAAAGGAAAAAGAGGAGGACAGAGGACCCCTGAAAATATAGCAGCAGTACAACACTTGTCTGGCATGTTCTAAGCCCTCAGTTCAATCCTTAGCACCAAGCATGCGCGCGCACACACACACACACACACACACAAAGACATACTTTTGTTCACCTTGGGAAAAACGTATATATTGTGAAGCTAAAATGTTGTGACTACTGTGAAGAAAAAATGTGATATACTGTGATACAAAAAAAATAGGTTGCAAAACTATATATAATTATAGACCTGTTTTTGTAAAAGGAAAACACAGATAATAACATAAGACAATAATCAATAATAAAAAATGTTGTTAGAGCATAGCAAAAAGAAAATCATGAGTAATATACAGCAAACCATTAACACTAGTTATACATCTAGAAGGCAGAATCACTATGGGCTTTTCCTTTCCGTCCTACATATATACACTTCTGTAACATTCTGATGACACACTACATGTGCAGTCAGGAAAACATTTTCAAATTTATATATACAGCCAGGTAGTAATACCAGCACTCAGGAGGCTGAGGCAGGAGAATCACAAGTTCAAAGCCAGCCTGGACTATACAGGGAATGTAAAACCAGCCTGGATTATAGTGATAGCCTGTCTCAAAAAAACCCAAAATATACAAAAAATGATACATAAAAAACTTTTAGTTTGTGGATGAAAGAACATATAGAGATAGTACACATTATCACAAATAACCACTTGCACATTTTTCCATAATGGCACAGCCCTACTGAACCTTTTTACAGTTCCTGTACTTTAAAAGAAGGACTTCTACACAGAACTAATGATGAAAAAGGACTTTCCATCATCATCACCCATGTTTTTTCCTTCTGAAATGCCTATAGCTTAATTAGGTTATGCCAGTCAAGAGTAAAAGACATGTAACATTTCTGAACTGATCTCTCTCCATTGCTCCTATGTGAAAAACTAACATAGGAAATAACTTATTGCTTAGTCATTTCCTTAGTTCTGAAACTTCAAATTTGTAGGGGTGTTTTCATATGATGGTAGCTGACATAGTTTTCATTAGATTATTTCAATTAGAAATAGATACATACTTGGATACTATGTATGAATTTTTTGAGACTTAAATGATTGGGATACTAGTCTCATCTAGGTTTGTGTTATAAAGTTATATTAGTATAATAGTAGAGCAACAAAAACAGACTACAGCACATGTACATACACATGTAATGTAACAGACATTCTTAATTTTAATATTATGCTTTTACATAGCATCAAAAGGCTACATGTTTAAACTTGATTTCCTTCAAACTGTAGTTTATATAATATTGTTTGATATGATTTACTTATTAATATTTGAAGAGTGCACAAATCATAATACTGAACAAACTTCTAATTTTTTTAGGACATTAAAGCAATTTCTGTGCTATTGTAATATCTATAAGTCTCCCAAACATGTCCCAGATAGATTTTGAATTAAAAAATAAAAACTGAGGTGGACTGCAGGGGGAGAGAATCAGACCTCACAAGGAGGTGATCCCTGCCTGGAAACCAGTGCCATGAGGGGCTGCTGCTGGAATGGGGACAGCCAGACCCAAGCCTCTCTCTCTGAGTCAGCACCATTCGCAGACTACAAGGGAAGAGAATAAGGCCTTGCCAGGCGGTGACCCTGCCTGGAAACCATATCACTTTCATTATTTTGTTCTGTTGGGTTTTATTCTCTTTTGTTTTGTTTGATTATGTTAAATCTGATGGTATGAGTAGCTATTTAAAAGATAACAAGACATATTATGATAGCCATTTTGAACTGTTTTGAATTTATTGCATTCATTGTTTTGTTTTTATTCTTTCTATTCTGTTTTGTTCTCTTTGATTTTTTACTATGTCTGAAGGTATCTGCAGCTATTTTGAAGACAACAAAAGGCATTATGGTAACTACTGTTGATTTTGTAAGGTTTTGAAGTCCTATATCACCTATACTAGTTTATTTTGATTGGTTTTATTGTTTTATTTTTCTTGGACTTTATCCTTTGTTTTTATCCTCTTTAAAATAAACAAACAAACTGAGCTAGGCAATGATGGTGCACACCCATAATCCCAACACTTGGGAGGTAAGAGGATCACTATGAATTTGAGGCCAGCTAGGCTACATAAGCAAGTTCAAGGCCAGATTAAATGACAGTGAGACCTTATCTCAAAAAAAATTTTTTTTAATATTACAAAGTAAAAATTGTACACAATGCCAATCACCTGATATATAATATGGTTGCAAATGTTAGTGTACATCTGTCTACAACTATTTCTGTTTTTTGGTATATATTTTCACATATTGTTGGGTATTTTACAAAAATCAGATAAATTCTAGACTTCCTGTTTTGAAGCACTGTTTTTCTTTTTTCACTGTCATGCACTAGTGAGACAGGAGGAGAAATAACAGTGCTGAAACCAAGTGAAAATGTCTTCAAGTATAATAACTGTTCAACACTACTTGGAAGCTGAATGACATGTTATTATACCTTACGTAAAGGAAAGCAGCATGTATTTAAGTTTTCTTCTACATATAGATATGCTTATTAGCCCAACTGAATGTAAACTAATATTCAATCATTTCTTCTTTGAGTTTTCATTTTTATAAAAAATTTTTAAGAAGTTAAATAATGAGACCTGAGCCATAGAAGGATGTGAAATAATTTATTAGCTTTCTTGTAACCTATTGGTAGATTCTATAATATTTTACTAACACAATTAATTCAATTATGTTTTAAAGATAAGTAAAAGGAACTGATCCCTCAGGACAAAGCTGAAAATATCAATACAAATACCATATTTACTTACTGTAAGTTGACCTGCTACTCCAAAATCTGCAAGCTTTGCATGTCCTTCTGTATTTAGCAAGATGTTTCCTGCCTTGATATCTCGGTGTATTTTTCTCATAAAATGAAGGTATTCCAGGCCTCTGAGAGTTGACTGCAATATTGTAGCTATCTCATCTTCCATTAACTAAAAAAAGAATGAGAAGCTAAAATCCTATGTTTACATCACATATTTGAAAAAGAAAAGTTAGATTCAAACTATAAACATATGATCTTAGTTAACATGTGAGCATCTGACTGCTTATAATATTTATATGCTAACCATACCCCAAATGATATTTCTAGACCCACACATTAGATCTGCCTACAACATCTGAGTATACAGCAAGTATCATAAGCAGAACCTGTCAAAACCCAACTTATTCTGTCTCTTCCCTACTTGTCACCCTCCTACTCACCCAACTCACTCTGTTCCCTTATCTTACTTTGTCAGTGCAGTACATCATTTGACATACATTACTCACATACTTGTTAGTATGTCTTCCCTATTAGAAACATAAGATCCATTAAAAATGTTTTTGATTTGTTTACTTTGGTATTCTCCTTTTTTCAGATCATTTTCTATATTCATGTTTGTAGTACATAATGTTTACATTCCTTGTGAGGGGTTGGTATATGTACAAGGTACATCTCAATTTTTTTCATCCTATTTTCCTCCCCTACTTTTGTATTCCTAACACCAACAAAGAGACTGTGCAAATAATGGGCAGTGCAAAAAAATAAATGTTGAATGATGATAGCTAAGATAGCTAAGTGAAATTGAAAACACCAGACAGTAGCATAGATTATCTGATCAGACCAACGTTAACTTTGTGGAGTTTTAACCAAAGTTCTAAATAAACTCAGTCTATTAACAAACTCTCATATGGTTCCCCTATAAAAAACAACTCACATTTTTTTCCACTTTTCTCTCCTCTCTTTTTTTAAGAATCGTTTTTTGGGCACATTTTAGATATACATAGTGATATAACTGACATTTAGAAGGAAGTATACATAGCAGAAAAAGTATAGAAAAGCCTACTCTTTACTCTCGACTCTATAGCTGACTTAAGCAAGTTAATGAACTTCTCTTAGCCTCAGTTTCTCAATATATAAAATAGGAGCATTATCTTTAAGATTACACAAAAAGGCACTGGGTTTAAATCTCCAACAACAATAGCAACAAGAGATCAAATTACAGAAGGCTTGCCTGGGGTAATAGTCTATGCCTGTAATGTTAGCACTTGGGAGGCTAGGTAGGAGGATCACTGTGAGTTGCAGGCCAGCCTGAACCACACAGTGAGACTCTGCCTCAAAAAGACCCAAAAAAAAAAAAAAAAAGGCTTAATGGTTTCAATATCTAACACAGAATCAACCAACAAAAATTAAGTAAGTACCTATTACAAGCCAGGAAATATGCCACTAGTGTTAAAAATACATAACCATTTCTAAGTGTTTAATGTATATGAGGTACTATTTTTGTAATCTTACATACTCCTTATAAAACTACTAAATGCGAGACTTCCGGGAAGATGGTAGAGCAGTAAGCAGCAGAGAAAGCAGCCTCTCTGAGAGTCACCGTCCAGATGCCGGACTATAGAGTTGTGAGGAAGACAAGAAGGAAGGAAGTGGGTCCCTTGGACCCAGGAAGAATATGAAATGTGAAATGAAGCCCATGGACAGAGTAAAAAGAAAAACTTCAATGAAGAAGGCAGCAGCTGGCAGTGCCTCCACCCAGAGCCATATTCACTGCATGAAGGAGCTGTTAGAACCTGGGGACATACAGTCACAGTGATGGTGGCAGCTGGCGACCCCAGAGCCCTCTACAGAAAAACATGGCAATGGAGGAGAGCAGTGGATGTGGAAGACTGTACTGGCTGGTGGTGAGTACAGAGGACTCAGTCCTTCCACAGGAAAGAGCCATTAGCCGGGAGCCATATTGGAGTCAGACCAGACAAGGCCTGAACCCGAACTGCTGTGGGCTTCCTCCAGCAGCTCCTAGCTGGGGGCAGACCTGTGGAAATTGCATGGACTATGGCGAGCCCAATGAGTCTGGTCTCTGGGCAGGCCTGCTAAGGTTATCTACTACTCTGCCATAAAGCAACAACTGGCTTATACAGTGGCACAATTCAGGACTCTGTCTCCACAGGCTACTAGTGAATCCGGAGAGAATAGTGGAAGAGGACTCTGTGGGTTTTTTTCCTGTTTTTTCTTTTGTTTGTTTTGTTTGGTTTTATTCAGTTTATTTCTCTTTCTGTTTCATTGCTTTTTTTTTTTTATGAGTGTAAGAGTGGTTCCTAGTCTCTTTGTGGGTGTATGTTCTACCTTTCATCTCCTCCATCTTTCTTTTCTTTCAATCTTTTGCACCAGTTTCCCTAAGTTGGTGGGACTCATCTTTGTCTTCCAACCTTACTTATAATCTCTCGCTCTCTTTTTCCACTTATTTTCTCCTTAATCCATTTTAAGTTTTAACCCCAAGGGCAAAATTGACATATTGTGGACTTACATATTGCATACAATTATCTGGTTTGTTTTACATTTTGTTATACAATCATAAATCTAATTCATATGGTTAAAAGTTGCAAATTAAGGTTTAGCTTAGTTTGTTGTTTTCTAGGCTGTGTTTGATGCTATTGGTACCACTACAGCCACAATTGACATAATTGTTCTAAACAGCTATTGGCTGTTAACTAAGGGTCACAGAAAATACTGTGGCACAGTGCCAAAGAACCAGGGACTAGGCCAAATGAGCAACAACTTTTCATCTCCAACAAACTGAAGAGGTAAAATCTTCCAACAGACTCAAAACCCAAAAACCAGCTACTCTGGAAGATACCTCAGAGAAGTAATCTTTACCTAAGTGTCCTAAATACTACCAATAAAGCAACCCACCATAGGCAACTTACAAGCATCATTTCAGGAATTAAACTAGAGAAGAAAAGAAGTAAGACACTTAAAACAAGATGCAACCTCAGACATCCAGTTCACCAAAGGCAAACCCAGGGGCAATGAGGTGGAACAATCCGAAAGTCCCCAACCAGGTCCCTCTGAAGTGATAACAAAGCAATTGTATGAGGCTCTGGAAAAAATGAAATCAGAAGTAATCTCTCAAATAACTACCGAGATTACCAAAATACACACCATGCTTGGCGATGTTAGAGCAGACACAGACAAAAAAATAGACGAGCTTAAGAAATTGTGGAAGTGCAACATCGGAAACAAATGGAATCCATAAAGCAGATTCAAGCAAATGTCTAGAAGAATAAAAACTCCACTGAAAGTATTCGAAGCAGATTAGGCCAACGTGAGGACAGGATCTCAGATATTGAAAACAAGCTTGCAGTTAGCGACTGGGCAAAGAAAGACTTTTCAAAACTAGCAAGGGAATATGAGAAATCAATCCCGCAGCTGCTAGATGAGACAAAGAAGAATAACTTAAAGATTAACTGGAGTTAATGAACAAGCAGGAGATACCACAAATGACATTAAAAGCATGCTCACAGACATTGTGACAGAAAATTTTCCTGGTAAAGAAAAAGAATTTGACATAGAAATAAGTGAAACATATAGAACTCCAATTATCAATAATCAAAAAAAAATCTATATATAGGCATATCATAGTCAAGATTCCAGAAATTCAACACAAGAATAGAATCTTAAAAGCTATTAGGGTAAGCCAGGCATGGTGGCACATTTCTGTAACCACAGCACTTGGGAAGGTTGAGGCAGAAAGATCGTTGTGAGTCTGAGACCAGCCTGAGCTACAAAGTAAGCTCAAGGCCAGTCTGCACTGCATAGTGAAACCCTGTCTAAAAAAAGACCCAAAAAAAAGCTGTTAGGGAAAAGAAACAAATCAACTCTAAAGGAAAGCTCATCAGAATCACAGCTGACTTGTCAGCACAAACTCTCAAATCATGGAGAGCCTGGAGTGAAGTACTCCATGTTCTACAGGAAAACAACTTTCAACCCAGACTGATGTATCCTGTAAAACTATCTTTCAAAATTGATAAAGAAATAAGATACTTCCATCACAAAGAAGATCTGAGGAAATTTATGACCACAAAACATGCACTCCAAAATGTTCTGAAGGACATTCTAGAAAGAGATAGTAAGGACTATATAGCTCCATGAACTCCAACAGAAGGAATCCACCAGGAAAGGCAAACAATTAGAGGAAAGAAAAAAAAGGGGGGAGCCAAAAGCAGGAAAATAACATGACAAAGATAAGTCAATGCATATCAGTTTTAACCATCAATGTTAATAGTCTCAATTCACCAGTCAAAAGACACAGACTGGCAGAATGGATCAAGAAGCAAAATCTAACAATATGCTGCATAGAAGAAACACATTTAATTCAAAAAGAAATTCACAGACTGAAAGTCAAAGGATGGAAAACAATACTTTATACAACAGGAATCCAGAAAAAAGCAGGGGTAACTATATTCTATTTGCAGACAAAGTGAATTTCAAGTCAATACTGATTAAGAGAGATAAAGAAGGTCACTACATCCTCATAAAGGAAACAATCCAAGAGGAAGAGATAACAATCATAAATATATATGCAACAAATACCAGTGTACCCAGATATATAAAAGTTACTAATAGACATGGAAAATCAAATAAGCCCTAATACAATTCTTGTGGGAGACCTCTACACTCTACTGTCACAAATAGACAGATCAACCGACCAAAAAAAAAAAAAAATCAGTAATGAAATATTAGAACTAAATCAAACTTTTACACCAATGGACTCAGTAGATGTCTACAGTCTTCCACCCCATAACATCAGAACACACATTCTTCTCAGCTGCACATGGGACATGCTCCAAAATATATCATATACTGGCTCATAGAATATGCTTAAGTAAATATAAAGGAACTGAAATTATCCCATACATATTATCAGACCACAATGCAATGAAATTGGAAAACCACTGCAAAGGAAACCACAAGAACTTCATAAACACATGGAAATTAAATCACCCTCCTGAACAACCAATGGGTCACAGATGAAATTAAAGAAGAAATTAGACAGTTTTTATAGTTTAATAATAATGACAATACAACATACCAAAACTTTTGGAACACAATGAAAGCAGTCTTATGAGGTAAATTTATAGCAGTAAATGCTAATATCAGGAAAACAGAGCAAGCACATGTAAATAACTTAATGTTGAACCTCAAACTTCTAGAAAAAGAGCAAGCTAAACCAAAAGCTTGTACAAGGGAGGAAATTATAAAGATCAGAGCAGAAACTAACACACTGGAGACTTAAAAAAAAAAATACAAAGAATCAATGAATTGAAGAGTTGGTTCTTTGAAAGATTAAATAAAATTGACAAACCCTTAGGAGACCTTATCAAAAAAGGAGAGACATTCTGTGCTTTTGGGTAGGAAGAAATAATATAGTGAAAATAGCCATACTTCCAAAACTGTTACACAGATTCAATGCAATCCCAATCAAAATTCCAAAAGCACATCTCACAGAATAAGAGAAAATAATCTTAAAATTCATCTGGAACCAGAAGAGATCTAGACTAGCAAAGGCAATCCTGGGCAACAAAGACAAGACAGGGGCACCACAATTCCTGACTTGAAATTATACTATAAAGCCACTGTGATAAAAAGAGTGTAGTACTGTCAAAAAAAAAAAAAAAACCTAAAAAGCAATGGAATAGATTAGGAGATGCAGAAACAATTCCTGACACACTAAGCCACCTTATCTTTGACAAAGGTGCCAAACACATTTACTGGAAGAAAGCAAGCCTTGTGCTAGAAAAACTGGCTCTGCACATGCCAAAGATTAAAATTGGACCCATATCTTTCAACATAAACCAAGGTAAAATCAGAAGGGAACAAAGATCTTAATATTAAAACAGAAATATTAAACCTGCTGGAAGACAGAGTAGGTAAACTCTTGAAGACACTGGTGTAGGCAAAGACTTTATGAACAAAACCCAGATTGCACAGGAACTATAACAAAGAATCAACAAATGGGATCCTACCCAACTGAAAAGCTTTTGCACAGCAAGAGAAACCATCAACAGAGTGAAGAGGCAATCCACAATGTGGGAGAAAATGTTTTCCAGCTGTTCCTCAGACAAAGAATTACTATGGAGAACATATAAAGAACTCAAAAAACAAAACAAAAATTGGTCTTCCCAGATTTAAAGATCCAATCCAGAAATGGGCACCTGAGATGAATACACAGTTCTCAGATGAAGAAATACAAACAGCAAATAAATATGTGAAAAAATGTTCAACATCACTGGTCATTCAAGATTCAAATTAAAACAACACTGGGATTCCACCTCATCCAGAAAGAATGGCTAGTATCATGAAATCAACCAGTAACAAATGCTAGCAGGGCTGTAGGAAAAAAGGAACCCTTCTCCACTGTTGGTGGGAATGCAGACTGGTACAACCACTGTGGAAATCAGTGTGGAGCTTCCTCAAAAAACTAGGATTGGAGGTCCCAACTATTCCCCTTCTGAATAGCTTTCCAAAAGAATTAAAAACATCATACCACAATGATAGATGTGCTCCTATATTTATAGCAGCACAGTTTATAATAGTTAGATCTTGGAAATAACCTAAATGCCCATCAACTGAGGGATGGATAAAAAAGATGTGGTATTTTTATACAATGGAGTACTACTCAGCCATAAAGGATAAACTGAAGATTTCTATAGGTACATGGATGCACTTTGAGAACACAGTCATTTGTGAAATAAATCAGACACACACATGTAAACATTGCATTGTTTCATCAGTGTGATAAGCTGAAAGAAAAAACATGTATATAAAAAGTTAAGATAGTTATACTATTGATTTCTCTAAGTTCACTGAAAGTAAAGATTTGCACTGGTACTGTTTGGACAATTAAAGGTAGATGTCTTGTGCTCTGAATAATTTGGGGATGACAATGCACAATGTATGCACCTGACTGACGTACTTTTAAAATTATGGTTTTTTTCTTTCTTTTTATCTATGAATAAAATGAACTTAAAAAAACTACTAAATGAGGTATGAGTATTATTATTATCATCACCACTTTATAAATTATGAAGCTGAGCAGCTGGGCACAATGCCATACACCTATAATCCCAGCAATTGGGATGCTGAGGCAGGAAGACTGCTGTGAGTTTGAGGCCAGCCTGGGATACACAATGAATTCAAGACCAGCCCAGACTATACAGAGACTCTGTCTCAAAAACTAAAATAATAATAATAATAATAATGATGATGATGATGATGATGATGAAGGTGAAGCACAGAAAGGTAATTTGTAACAAAGGTCACAGAGCTAATAAAGAGTTTTCACTAAAGTCCAGACAAACACTTCTGGGCAAAGTAATAGGCTACAGTTTAAATATCTTCTGTGGTCAAAAGAAACAAAACTCGTGACTTGTCTAATTTTTTGTTTTAACCAGCTGAGCTATTCAATTACAATGGTGCTGTCCAACAGAAATATAATAGAAGCAAGAAATATAATTAAGTTTCCAGTAGCTACTTTTTTCAAAAGAAAAATTAACTATAACATTTGGCATAAGAATGGATAATTAAAAACCTTTACTTAATTGTTAAAATTATATAAAAATAATAAACTAATATTAAGTTCTTAATAAATACCAGAAGTATCATCAAAATTAATTCTGGATTGTTTTAAAATACCTGAAACAAAACAATATAGTGCTTCGTTTAAGAAGCTCTAAAAGAGAAAGAGGAAGAAGAATAAGCAGCAGAAGCAGCAGCAGACCAGCAGAAGCCCTGGAATCCAAATTTGAAATTAATAAATTATTAATACTTTAAATATAATTTATGGGGCCAGGGATACGGTTCAGCCACACAGTGCCTGCCTAGCAAGCATGAGGTCATGAGTTTGAGTTTGGTTCCTAGCACCAAAACAAATAAATAAATAAATCAATAAATCTTACGTTAGCATGCTACCTGTTGCTCAAGAACTTGCTATTTGATTAAAAAACATATGAACTCTGAATTACATAAATTAAGTAGACAATGGTATGGGCAAGGCAAAATTTATGACTGAGTTTCAAAGCAGCCCTGTTATGGGTTATGTCTAGATGTCTCCCCAAAGCCTCATACAGTCCTAGGTGGGGCTTTTTCAAAGAAGACTGGATCTAGAGTATGTGACACTGGAATTGATTCATGGTCAATGCTAGGGTCAAAGGCACTAGGATTAAGGGTGTGAGGGCTACCTGCCCTAAGTAGCTGGATAAGGGCAGAAAGAGCTGTGATCGCCCCTTGCTTGTTTTGCTACCTTCTGCCTGGCACAAACTGTTTCTCCTCTATTGATCCCTGTCTGCCACTGTACCCTGCCTTGGAACCAGCCAATTACGGACTGAAATCTCCACAAACTGTGAGCTAAATTTCCACCTTTGATTTCGGGTGTCACATATTTTGTCTCAGCAATGAGAAAAAGTAACTAAGACAAACCCTCATCTTATAATATATGTAGTACCTTAGAATTTATAAAACATACCTAAATTTTCACAATTTTGCAAATACTTAATATGGGTTGTTATTTTTTTTTTTCTTATATTGCTTAAAGACAAGAAAAACCCCTAAAGGCTAAAATTCCTCCTGCTTTTACTCACTCAAAACCTATATAGTTATATTTTTTTAAAACATAACTCAGATAGATAGCTCACTCACTTGTTTAGAACCCAGCAACAGTTTCCTACTGTACTGCCAATAAAATTCAAACTCATTATAATGCTCTTTAATGTCCAATACAATCAAGCCCTCCTGATCTGTCTAACCTCATCTCCTCCAGCTTCCCTTCACTCCTTCCCTTCTAGTCACAGTGACCTTTTTTCAAATGCCAAATTCTTCCCCATCAAAGGGTCTTTGCATTGGTTATGCCCACCTAGAATGTTTTCTCAAAACATCTTCTTGTCATTTAAATGTAACTCTTTGGAATAACCTCCTTCAACTATTCACTGCTATACTGTACACCACCAAGTACTCTCTATCACTTTACCATCACTTCATCCTCATTCATTTTCTTCATGGTGTTTATCTAGTATTTTTCTATGTACCATTAATTTTCTTCTTGTTACCCTCCTATAAAGAATGCTACTGCTTAGCCAGGCACGGTGGCTCACACCTGTAATCCCAGCACTGGGGAGGCTGAGGCAGGAGGATGGTTGTGAGTTTGAGACCAGCCTGGGCTACAAAGTGAGCTCAAGGCCAGGTTGAACTGCATAGTGAGACCCTGTCTCAAAAAGACCAAAACAAAACAAACAAAAAAATGCTACTGCTTGAGTAGCTAAATGGATGCACCTTGAAACCATACTCTCAAGTAAAATAAATCAGACACACAGCATTGTTTCTCTGTGAGAAACCAAAAGTTTAAATAAGGACCAAAATGTATAATAGATACTGGGAAATGGAAAGGAAATGTTCAAATGGGAAGGGGAACAAGGGAGGGGGAGGGGAAGAGGAACAAAGGGACAAGAAAAGAAAGAAAAAATGAAAACAAAGCTTTGTGAATAAGGACTGGAAGAGGGGTTGAAGGGAGGGAAGGGAAATCAATAAAAAATAGCAAGACAGATCATGTACAGGTACAAATCCCCTATAATGAATGTGATCATTATGTATATCTATAATGTACCAGTAAATTTTTTTAAACTTTTTATTTAAAGGGATAAAACAAAAAAAGGAGAGAAATATTACAGAATTTCAAAAAAAAAAAACATAAACAGTAAGAAATCATTAGCTGATAAATTACATATTACTTTTAAAAATAGTTGTTCCAGTAAATTTTTTTTTAAAAAAGTGGCTAACATGAAAGCAGGGTTATTGTCTATCTTATTTGCTACTGGCCCCAAGGCTTAAAGCAGTGTTCCATAAATATTTACAGAATGAAAAAACAAGTGAAGCAATGGAAATGGAACCAGAATCCATGATTCCTAGGTTTTATTCCAGCAATCACAGTAACAGCAAATAATCTTTCACAATGAGGTTATTCACTCATTAATAGGAAGTAGAGGTAGAGACAATTTGTGAACATGCTAGGTGAGAGAAATTTCAAATCCAAAGTTAAACATTTAAAATTAATTCCATAACCAAGATTTGACAGCCATTTTCCCCCAGTAAGAAATAAAGCATGATAAAAATCACCAGATTGAGTTAGTGTCAGAACTGTCACAGTTAGGAGATAAAAAAGCAAAGCGGGAGAAAGAACCATGAGAAAGGAGAAAATGTGACTGTAATCTGTCTGGATAAGATAATAGAAGAAATACATGAATAAAAGGCCAGAGAAAAGGGGCTGGGAATTTAGCTCAGCGGCATAAGCGCCTGCCTTGCAAGCGCGCAATCGTGAGTTTCATCCCCGGTACCAAAACAACAACAACAAAAAGGCCAGAGAAAAGAACATAGCATAGGACCAGTGGCCCAGCAGCATTATTTTAGAACGTAAACTTACCGTCTTATTTCGTAATCGAATGATATCAGATACAGAACCGGCCCCACAGTACTCCATAACAATCCACAAGTCTGTGTTCTTAAAATAACTGCCATAATACTTGACTACATGAGGGCTGGGGAGAGATGTAATACAAATTAATGGAATGGCCTTCAAACATCTCCGTTAATTCATCCTGTTCAATATTTGAAAACCAATTTCTCATCTCTAAAGAGCAATTATTCCTAGGCAAGAATAAAGGAGCGACTATAAAATGGGATAGCTTAGATTAATAAATAATAGAAGTATAAAAAAATGTATGGGTAATTTACCCAATATTTCCAAGTCTACAATTAGAAAATTACAGATATTCAAAAATAGCAACATAGATCGAACTATTAATAAAAGTAAACAATTACATGTCACTTAAATGTCTACCCAACATTAGAAAATTTAAGAAATAATTATCGTCATATAATGAACATCATGAATACATGAAAAATGTTTATAAAGTATCTGACAACATGTGAAGATACCCTGTTTACCAAAAATAAAAAAGAAAGAAAAAGAAAAAAGGATTGGCTACAAAATAGTAAGTATAGTAGTAAAAACTCCAAAAAGGGACATAGAAGAACACTAATATCAAGGAGTATTTAACAATGATTCTCAAAAGGGAAAAGTGATTTTATTTCCTTCTCTTCATTTGCATTTTTCTAACAAATCATATGTACTCTGTGATAAGAAATCATACTGTAAATCTAAAAACATGAAAAAAATATGCAAGATCCAATCTGGAATTTAGGTCTCAAGTTTAAAGATACAAAATGAGAAATTTCAGAGAGAACTAACTTAATCTGGTCAATACAAGAATGGTGGCTTACTCTAGTAGGCAATAAACATAAAAGCAGAAAAAAGAAAGAGGGAAAGAAAAGAGAACTGGCTGTATTTGAACTTTGTTAAACTTAAATTTCCTAGGCAAATGTCCTGACAGGCAGCCCCAGCTTTGCTCTTTGTTGAAGTTTTACAAAAAAGTACTAAGCTGATCTGCCCCCAAAAACTTTGGAAAAATGCATGCAGACACAAAAGCAAAACTCTTTCACCCCCCTTCCAACTCCTTCAATTGGCATCATCCGTAACTGTACGTTTCTTTCAAATCTAAATAGTGCTGGGGAAGTCCGCTCCATCACAGGGACCAACTCATGTTGTCACAGAATATGAGAGCAAACCACGTGCTTTTCTGTGGTTGCCTTTTAACCCAACTTCCTGCTTACTACATTTCACAAATCTTAGTTCCTCAAAACTAAAATGTTTAGCTATTGTCAGCTCAAGTAACTTTTTAATATGAAGGAATAGTAATATATAAATAAGTATTCTCTTTTTACAGACAAATCTAATATTTTAAAATTTCTAGAGCTAAAAAGCACTTAAATTATCTTACCTAAGCTGTCTCTACAGAAATGTTTTCTCATAAAGAAAAGAGATCATTATCAAAAAAAGAAAAAAAGCCAGCACTACCTTCTGCCTCTTCTTCCTACTTTCTAAAAGGACTCAGTGAAGAAGGAAAAAAAAAATGCACAAATAGAAACTATCAAAGTTTAGCTACAGAGCCAGAGATATGGCTCAGCAGCAAACTGTGAGGTCCTGAGTTAGATTTTCAGCACTCAAAAAGAAAATGAAACAAAGCTTAGCTATAAAAACATAAAATTTTTCATCATTTGTTTCTGAAAAGCATACATACTAGAATTCCACTGAACTCTCCTTTTGGCAAAATACGTAAATTAATCTCCAGATGTCAAATTCTAAATAAGCACAACAAATCCAAACCTATGCCCTCTCCAAAAGAAGCCCTTGTGCCCTTTACCTGTCACACTGCTGCATTATAGAAATTTCTTTGATTATTTCCTGCAGATCTGACTCCACGGGAACTTGTTTAATAGCAACAATCTGACCAGTTTCCTTATGAATAGCTTTGTATACACTGCCATAGGACCTACAGTTGGGAGAAGGAGAACATTTAGAAAATCAAGGCAGGCCAAGAGATAAGAAGTGGTGCAATATAAAGAACTTACAGTTCTAATTTATATCCCTGAGTACCTATATCTCTAAGTACTGTACCTAAGTATATATGTACAGACACTTAACTATACTTGCAAACTGAGATAAAGTATGTATTTTTGGGGGGAAATGGCAACTTTATACCTAAACTTATGAATTACTGTGAAATAATAATAACTTCTATGTATTGTACACCTGATGTCTACCAGAAAGCATGCATTCCCTTAGTTCAACCTTACTAAAACAAGAAACAGATGATTATGCCATTTACAAGTAAATATACAAGTGTTCAAAGGAGTTACATACATGATATTCTCACTGGCATATAAATGATAAATAATGTTTGGTTCAGGAGTGGAACTCAGGTTGTCTGAAAACAATGCTTATTTTCTCTTCACATCTACATCAAGGCACAAGATAGAAGTATTTGTTTTCTTACATTCATTTGATTGCTTTTGTTCTTATTTGCAGTGAAGCTTAAATTATACAAAGTAATTAAAATCGAAGTCTTTATAATGCTACCATCAGATGAACTGTGCAAATATACTTTTACTTTCTATTCCATTTTCCTTTAAGGATTTATTATTAAAATAACTAAAAATTCTATGCATTCAACTTGGGGGCTATAAGAACATTACATTTAGAATCCCAACACCTAAGATTACATTTTACTACCACAACATATTACTTACAACACATTATTAGCTTTGTTATGCCTTCATTTCCTCAAATGTAAAATAACAATACAAACTACTGTACATGAGAGTTGTGTCAAATGAGATACCATCATCCTTCCTACACAGACTTTTCATTAGAATCCTGAGATGCTCTGAGTGAAACAATGTGTAAATTGCCTTCCAGGCTTCCCTTAGCACACCTGTTTCTACATACTGTTTGGTGAAAAAAAAAAAAAATCAAAATAACAGTGTCACCTAATACTTCAAATTAGCAAAACATTCTAGCTTTCCAAAAGATGCTTGAGATTTATTTCAATGTCAAAATAAAATCCATGCACAGCACTTAAGAAAATAACATCAGAATTCCTGTATTTGTACAACTGGTGTAACAATGATTATATACAGCATTAAATGCTTTTTTTGTCACAGAAAGGCAGCTACTGACCATGGGTGGAACACCCAACCATTAACCATCTTCCTTGCTAATAATAACCTTGGTTTATTAGGATAACAATGTGTTTGGTCTTAAGAGATAAATCATAGTAGAACAAGACAGACACAGTATTCCTTGTTCCTTTTGTGAGTGACTGAATTCGTAGCAAGTATATGACCTAGTTCTGGCCAATGGTATCTGAATAAAATTTTACCAAAGAATTTCTAGGAAGATTTTCCTCTGCTGGTAACAGACAAGCATATAAGATTCATTTCCGCCTCTCTTCTTGTTTTGTTTGCTGTCATGTGAGGAATAAACACTTAAAACTAATGAATCTTGAAACTATAAAAACTGCTAAACCATCAAATTATTATCAAATCAATTAACCTCTCCTGGAATCTCTTCCCACAAAATTTTAGTTATTAAATGTCTTTATAGATTAGCCACTATCACTTGAATACTGTTACTTCTACCCAAACTGTTCTTCATACACTAGATCCTATATATATATAAATATCTTTATTCCACCTTCATTCCAAAATAACAGTTTTGATGAACATACAATTCTCCTTTGACAACAGCTTTCCCTCAGCACGCATTACAGTTTTGTAGTATCCGTTGCTGCTGAGAAGCCTGTTTTCACCAGATTACCATTCGCCATAAGGAATCTTCCCACAGGTTTTAAGATGCCTTCTCCTTAATTTTCACTCTACATTTCTGCTTTATTTAGGAGTTGATTTATTGCCAAATAAGCAACTTCATAAGCATCTTCAATCAGAAGGCTCATGTCTTTCAAGTATAAAAATTTCTCAGTATTTTTTATTTCTTCTCTTTTAGAACTCCTATTTAAACTATGTTGAACTGCCTCAATTTATTATTTTTTTAAATCCATTTTATTTCAAAGAGAAAAAAAAGGAGATAAAATAAAACAAAATCTCAAAACACATCACTAAGGGGGCAACCATGGTACATACATTGCACACTGTCATCCCCAAATCATTCACCCAGAGCACAAGACATCTTCATTCAATTGTCTGAACAGTATCAGCACAAATCCTTCTCTTAACGAGTTAAGAGAAATCAGTAGTACAACTATCATATCTATTTTTTATATACATATACATGTAAATATGTTGTTTCTTTCAGCTTGTCACATTAATGAGACGATACAATGTTTACATACATGCATCTGATTTATTTCACTTACGAGTATGGACCTCCTCCATTTATGCCATATTTTTAGTTTCCAGCACTACTTCTGTCTCACATTCCATGATTAGTATAATTTGGAATCAATCTCATTTCTCCCTTTCAATTATCAAATTCTCTTCACCTTGTCAAGTTTGTTATTTATCCAATTATTGGGTTTTTAAAACTTCAGTTTATTATAGTCTGGTGTTCTTTCAAGGATATTATTTCCTCCTTTCAGCTTTTTGAAAATTGCAAATGTTTTTCTTTTCAAACAGACATACTGGCATGTGCCTGTAGTCCCAGATACTTGGCAGAATAAGTACTTCCACTCAGAAATTCCAGACCAGCTTGGGCAACACAGTGAGACTCCATCTCAAAAAGAAAAGAAAAGAGAGGGAAGGGAGAGGGAGGAGAGGAGGAAGAGGGGAGGAGAAAGGGGGACGGAAAAAGATGGAGATCTCGCATCAGATTGCTCCATTATTTCTATATCCTTGAGTGTGAATTCTCCAATTTGTTAGAACTGATTATCTCAAGGCAGTGGATTTCTTTTAATGGATTTCCTTTCATTTCCAATTATTTTCTACTACACAATGCTCAATGAGATGGTTTCATGGTTCTCACAATCCCCTTGCCTTAAAATATTTTTTTTTTTTTTTTTTTTTTTTTGGTACCGGTGATTGAACTCATGACCTTGCACTTGCCAGGCAGGCGCTTATGCCACTGAGCTAAATCCCCAGCCCTGAAGTATACAATTTAAACCAAGTCCTTGGGGGCCTTGCCACTCAAGATCTCATAGCTGAATGTAGTGTAGGCCCAGTTCCTATTGTTAGACCAGTATCTCTGCTTTTTCCCTAGGCTATAAGGCAAGTTTATTTCACCTCTAGTTCTCATATGGAGAATCTAGTCTCAGTGCAGGACTTCATGTCAGAGGCCCAACTACAATCTCCTAATAAGGATAAGGAATCCTTTTCTTTCTTCTTATTATGATAAGATTCTTTTCTACCCCTGGTCCTTAGCTGCCTGTATACCCTTACTATAAAGGATATAGTTATTCAAATATTCTTAATAAAAATTAAATATTTAAGAGAACTGATATACACTAAGGCTGGATCTCTGAGAACTGATATTCATTAAGGTTGGCCTTTACCTTGAGATACTTAGGCCTCAGCCTCCAGAGTATCTGAGATTACAAGCATGTTCCAACACCCCTGGCTTATTCATTATTCTTATACTTTTTTTTCTTTCTCTCTTTTTTTGGTACTGGGGATCTAACTCACAACCTTACACTTGCTAGGCAGGTGCTCATGCCACTGAGCTAAATCCCCAGCCCCTTATTCATTATTCTTATGTGTAAGAAATGGAAACGAGAAAGCTGTGCACGCACTCACTCAGCAGTCATTACCACAGCAATCTCCAGACCTCCTTATGCTATACTGATAGCAGAGAGAACAGTTCACATAACAACTGAGATTTATGATTACACATGCTATATTTATAGCAATCTGATGAAGAGTTAGAAGACTTCAGCAATCATCCACTTACAGGTGAGACCCTAACACCTGATTTCCTGCAACAAACCCAAAATGACTGAATAAATTTTAACTGCTAGAGAAGAAAGATGGTGAAGTAAGTGTTTCACATAAGTCCTACAAGGCAAGGACCAATGTAGAAAAATGGAAATAGAACATCTGAGGCCAATGTAGTCAAGTCTTATCGTCAATATGACTCATTAGCAAGATGTTTTTTTTATTATCTTATAATAGTAAGTTAATATGTAAAACTTTTAAGTGTAAGAGAAAGAAAGTGGTGGTAGGCTCCACTTCCAAACACTTTCCACTCATCTTGGTCTGGTACTCTGGCTCTATTGTGCCACAGATTCACACAATTTTTTCAAAATGTCACATGACTACAGCTTTCAGAATCCAATACAATTCTGTAGGAACAGCACACTTCACAAGAAGCATAAAGTTCACAATCCATCCATTCTCCAGAAAAATTTAAGGATGGCATGGTGTTTTGTATTCGGAAAAGTAAACCACTTTTGCTTCAACATCTTGCTAGTTCAGTGAAGTTTCCTCAGGTTTGTTAAGTCTGCATGACAGAATTCCAAGTATATCTGTGATTTATTTTTAAAAACCTATAAGGTGATAGCATAGGGGAAAAAAAGATCTGAAAAGGTTTACTTGTTTTCTCCTTGATGACACCTTTGTAGGGAAATTCTCAAGTTCCTTGTTGAAGACATCCATACACCTAAACCATGATTTCTAAAATTCATAATTAGCTTAGTTTTTCCTTTTAGTATACTCCTGACATACTGCCTACAGTTCTCTTTTGATAGCCCCCAAATCCAATTAATCTACAGTCACCAGTAAGAATGCCTAATATACTTTAGAGAGTTAAGATTTAACTTTGATTTGACATGAACTCTAAAAAATTATTTAGTTGATATTAAAAAGCAGTTATGACTTACTGAACACTTACCATGTGACAGGCACTATACTAAATTCTTTACCCCTATTATTTCATTGCAATACTTGCCATGACTCTAATGAAGTAGATACTATTATTATCCCCCACTTTATCAAAAAGGATTGTAAAGTTCCACAACAATAAGCTCGAGCTCATTTGTTTATTATAAGTAATAGTACAGCAAGGATTTTAACCCAGGTCTGTGTGACCTCAGTCTCCACAATTAATTCTACAATCTGCCTTTACTAGAAATGAAAAAAAACAAGTTAGTTACATAAACAATTATGATCACCAGTCCTTATCTTATTCCAAGTATAACTTAAAAGCACTGTTACATTAAGGATCATGGACTCAATGCCTTGAGAAAAATACCAAGGATGAAAAACTAAAACTTAAAATGGCAAGCGAGAGATGTAGAGGGACAGTCACTTCCCCATACCTTTAATGACACTAGTCAGCTGGCAGTCTTCAGAGTCATTTTGGACTTGTCTTTTGGCAGCACAGCTGGTATCATCTTTTACTTGTCTTCTCTGCTTAATTTCTTGCTGGATTCCAAAGAGTATTTTTCCAACTTACAAAATGTTGAAAACTAATGTTTTTTACAAAGAGGTAATCCATGAAAAACTATTCTGTGTAATCCAGGATTGGGTTTAACATTATTATAAATCTGTGTCTGGCATAACACTAGTCTCCAAAAAATGTAATAACAAGAGCTGTTACTGTTATAGTTTGGATCTAGAACATTCCCCCAAAGGTTCATGGTTTTGAAGGTTTACATCTAGTTGGTAGCACTTATTAGGAGGCAGTGGAACCTAGTTGGAAGAGGTGGGTCAACGGAGGTTTGCCTTTCAAAGGTATGTTTTGTCTTTCCTCACTCTCTTTGTTTCCTGGCTAACATGAGATGAGCAGTGTCATCTACTGTATGCTACTGCCACCATACTCTTCTACCTTACCTCAGGCCTAAAGCAATGGAGCCAGCCAAACATGAATCAAAACCTCTGAAACCATGAGCCAAAATAAATCTTTCTTTCTTTGGCTTTCTCAGGTATTTTGTCACAGCAATAAAAAGCTTATTCACAGAATAGCTGATAATTTTAAAGAGCATACAGTCACTAGAACATGTTTTTAAATGTTAATATGTGGCAGAATATCTCTGTAACTAGCAGCATTCCTAAGAGATTAAAAATTCACACGTACATACACATTTGCATATATATATATATATATATATACATGAACCATTTCTGAAAGAAACAACAGTAACTGTTCCAATGGCGATTCTGGATGGCTGACAGATACAGGCAGAGGGCATTGTTTTTTAACTGTATATGTGCATTTTAATTTTTGAATTTTGAATCATATAAATTACCTACTCAAAAGTTAACAACAAACACTTAAGAAAAGGTGCTCCTAACATTTTAATGTCCTGGTCATTACAGAAACAGTAAATATACAAAATTAAATTAATAATGAATCCTGTTTTTTTTTACTGAAACAAATTAGTACACACTAATCAGAAGCCATGAACAGCAAATGAAAATATGCATGCCTGATCTAATTGGTGCTATCTGTTAAACTGATAAAATCATACAAGCCAGAGATTCTAGAAGAGGGAAAATAATAGATGTCCTTCATGATAAAAACTGGGCATCACTAAATCTCTCCGTAATACTGATTAAAGTGAGAAAAGACATCTCAAGCCGTAAATTTACCACCTATCCTCCCCTAGATACATGCTGATAGGCAACATTCTTGTCCTCAGGTTTGAGAATTACCATCGCCACAAAAAGGTGAACATTCATTAGGTGATGAGCAGGCAAAAAAGTGGGAGCCACTAGTCTACGTCTATTTTCTCTTCACTTACCCTTCTCCAAGTTTCTCTAAGACATCAAACACTTCTTCTGGTTGTTTGGTTAAACTATCTTCATCCAACTTTTTCAGCTGTCTGTAAATAAAGAAATGACACGAAAAACATTTTACTTACTAGCAACTAAATCATAAACACATCATTTATTTTACAATTAGCACCTAGGAATTTCTCTACAAAGTCTTCGTTAATAAACAACAAATCTAAGAGACTTTAAGGGCCACTGAGGACTTGGTTTGAGGGTCACCTGATGAAGAAAATTAGGACCAAAAGGTAAAGAGCTGCCAAGAGTCGGATTTCAACTCAGTGTGCCAAAGAATTTTCTAACAAGAGAAGTTGTTTTAAATAGTCTTAAGAGGTCTCTGGGTCCCCATTATTAGAAAATTTAAATAGAAAGTGAATTAATATCCAGCTAAGTGCTATAGAACAGACTTAAGCATTACATTCTTTAGAATCCATTTAAATCTTTAGATTACACAAATTAGCATGATATATTTATATCGCTTAACGTAAAATTGACTATACACTGAATCATGAATTGGACTGGTGGTCAAGGTGTAGCCAAGGAACTCCTTCCTTTCTTTAGAAACATTTTGGTAATTTTGTCAAAATATGTAAATTCTATAGGTATCACAGAAAAACAAAGCGGAATGTACACCTTTATACATGAGCAAAAGTGAAAAAAAATTGGTGGCTGGGAGTTTCAGTCTCACAAAGACCGTCTCACGAGCAGATGTGTACTTTAGTCCCAAAAACCAAAGATGCAGGACTGTTCACAACTTCTAAGCAGTTCAGATTTTACTGACTATGCTAGACAATCATAACAAGCACAGGAGATTATAAATTAACATTTTTAAAAAAATTCTGAGACCTCAGAAAATTATTAACAGGCTTAAAAAGAGCTTGCTAAGAAATATTTTTTTTCTGTGTTTGCGTGTGTGTGTGTGTGTGTGTGTGTGTGTGTGTGTGTGTGTGTATCATCTACACAATGGCTTCCTGAAACTACAAAGGACCACAGAAAAAGAGAACTCAGGAAATGGTGATATATGGGAGTAGTCACACTGGAGATTTCTTGTAAAGAAAATGGGTTAAACTAACTAGATAATATCAATTCATACAAGACCTAAACTTAAACACACACACACACACTTCCTAAAAAAAGTAGCTAAATCAGAAGACAAAAACAAAAACAGAGAGAGAAAGAAAATCTGGCCACATAAAGCATATCTACCAGTAAACACTGACCTTACAAAGAATGGTATTACAAAATTTTATAAATATCAAGGGCTATATCCTACAGAAATGGAGAACTACTAAAAGTCAGTGACCTAACCTGTCTTAACTTGAAGATCAGCAAAATACAGTAACCACATTGACCTTTGAAAGAAAATCAAAAGAGCCTAAAAATTAAATCCCAATGACATCATAAAAACTCCCAGCTTAAAAGGTGCTGAAGTGAAACTCCTTAAACTTCAGAATCAAAATTTCTATGAACTCAAGAGTTAGCATGATCATCTCATATGCCAGGGCTTTCTGGTAAAGCCCTGAATTATAATTGTGTAAACAATGGACAATACCTCATTAAACAAGTATAATTAAAGTTGTATAAACAGTTATGTAAAGGAAGATCAAATGTGGTTTTGATGTTTGACTCTAGAGGCTTACAAAAAGCAAAACTCACTATGTGAGCTAGTGCAGAGACCACAGAATAACAAAGGAAATTGCTACTGCCAAGAAAGAGACAGTTGCAAGACTCTGATAATACTTTAACAAACTATATGACTGTTCAGATGCCTCTTTAAAACAATCTAAGTATTTTCTGTTTTTGATCTGTGATTATTTAAAACAACTTGAACCAAAAAAGGTTTATAATTCTGATGCCTGATAACCACGAGGTGGTCAAGAAATATCTAAAAAAAGAAATATCTAATAAATGGATTGAGAATCTTAGTCATCTTTGTTAGCTAGCAAAATAAAACAGAATACTAAATAAAATAAAAATATTATTAGCTTATAAACAAGTAAGATTTCTATGGAAAATCTTTTTGATAAGTGACTCATGGAACAAGTACTATTAGCCAAAACAGCCCAACAATGACGATGCAGCTGTCTTGGCTGGGTTTTCCCCAAATTCTAGGCAGTTTGACCACTTGCTCATAAGCAGCAGGACTACCCAACACAAATTCCAGGGAATACTGGTGGCTGTTCCTCTTCTAAGTCAATGTCCACATGGATGGCTAGAAAGCCAGGAGTGCATTCTAAGCCTTCCACATGCCATTACCTAACTCACTTTTTACAATCACTAACTCTCACATAAGACACCAATCTATCATCATTCACTTAGTCACAGAAATGTCAAACTTGTGAACATAAGGAGCATTTCTTGTATTGGGACTTTTGGAAATTCATGCCATCCAGTTTCTGAAAAGACTTTCTAAACACATACAGTGGTGTTTATGAAGTGGTCTGTAAGAAATCTGATTTTCAAACCTCTTTCTCACACCTCTGAACTACTCAAAAGGTTCATTTTATTTATGCAGACAAACCTCTTCTTTCACACAGAATTTTCATATAGCATGGAACAAATATGCAAGATATGTTTTAAATTTTTAAAATGATAATGAACTGTGTCCCCCACCACCACCCTGCACCAATTCTAATTCCCAGTACCTCAGAATAGGTCAGTGTTTGGAGACGGAACTTTTAAAGAATTAAGGTTAATTAAGGTCATAAAAGTGGGCCCTAATCCAATATGACTGGTGTCCCTACAAGAAGAGATGAAAACACAGACAGGTACAGAGGGAAGACACTGTGAAAACTTGGGGAGAAGACAGATATCTGTGAGCAAAACAAGTTTCAAAAGAAACAACCCTGACATCATACTTGATTTCAGCCTTCCAGTCTCCAGAACCATGAGAAAATAAATTTTCTGTTGTTTAAACCCACTCAGGTTGATAGTGTTAGGGCACTCCTCACAAACCAATACAAATGATCATAAAACTCATCTGAGGCAAATTAGATGGCACACTAGTGATAATGAGAAGAACACTGGTTATTCAGGAACTCAGTCCTGCAATACTTTCTCTTACCACTATTTTTTTTTTTTTTTTTTTTTAATTCAAGAGGTACAGGAAGCTGGGTGTGGTGACAGACACCAATGATTCCCTGCTACTTTGGAGCTGAGGTGGAAGGAGCATAAATTCCAACCCCTCCTCTGTAACTTATTGAGATCTGTCTTAAAAAGAGCTGGGATGTAGCTCAGCACTCCCTTGGTTCAATTAAAAAAAAAAAAGTATAGAAATGAACATGTCAAAAAGCAAAAAATTTTACTCTTTTGCCTAAGATTACACAACATGAGGCAAAGGAAGAAACAAAATTCTGATTCCCCATCTTGTTTTCAACTAAACGAAGGCTTAAAAGAAAGAAATCAAGTAGAACAAATCTATTTCAGAAAAAAAAAAAAATCGCCAGTCTACATTCCTAATTGAATCATTATGATGCTGCATTAAATACCTACTAACACAATGACCTGTAAAACAAGAGTGCTTCCATGGAGGCATCAGAATGGAGCAGGTAAGAGAATGGACTTTGGCCCAAACTACCTGGACATTAAAACCCCAACTCTGCCTTCTACTAGTTATGGGACCTCCAGCAGTATGTGGCTCAGTTTTATCTTCTGTAAAACAAGAATGCAGAGATATCCATTTTATACATATGTGAGGTTCTAATGAGTCAGTAATCACAGAGAATTTAATTTTTTACAGTTCAAAAAAGGTCACATATCAGCAATTTCATATGGCTAAATAGGAGACATGGAAAATACTTAGAACAGTGCCTGGCACCCCGTAAACGTACAAATGTAATCATTGTTGCTATTACCACCTCAGCACACTATACTAACTCAAGACCCAACAAGCTGTTTGCCTTCTGCAATGTGTGTGCACTTCAATCAACCCCCAAGATTACCCAGACTATCAATCGCTTCCTTCACCTTTTAGTACCCTGGCATTCTGACACACTGAACACTTCCTACTTCAGTGCTCATTCTGCTGCAGGAAGTCAGAAGCTCTGTGAAAGAGAAGTTCACTAAACTGCACCTCAGAGAAATATGACTCTCTTCAGTCTCTACTCCCTATTTTTCCCCCAGATATGGCAGACTGGCGTAAGAGCCAAGTATCCCAGGGGGAAAATCAATACTACAATTATAACAAACTTTTTTTTTAATTACAACAAATTCAAGACTGCAGATTTTCTATGGTCAGCCACCTCCCAATGATCCTGACCAAAAACAATTCAAGGTACTACAAGGAGCTGGAACTGTTTGTCACAAAACAGAAGCCTGAGAAGGGTACACAGCCTAGCCAGGTTCATAGGTCTCAACTCTTCTAGAACTCAGCCTGCACATCCTAAAAATATCTTATTTCCCTATCTAACTCCCAAGATAGGGCTGTGAAGAACTAAGAAGGATATAAAGAAAATTAGGAAAAGATGCCATCATCTTTGAGTGGGGGTACGAACACACTTCCAAACAATATCCTCCAGGAACCTCTCTCCACCGCTCGACCCTCGACCTTTTTTCTCATTTCAGCCTCAGACGCAAAGCTTTTCAGCGCAACCGATCTTTCCCGCTGCAACCCTCAACTGGGACTTAGGATCCTGAGAAAGTCCACCTGCTGTTCTCACTCTGCTAGTTCTCACTCCATTCCCCTAGAATCCTAGCCTCCTCGCGGGTCCTCATCCTGCCTCAAAATTTGCCTCTCCATCCCTGAGTTCCTTCTGGAAGCGCCTTCCCCAGAGGGGGCCCTGACCTCAGCAGGTGTTTTCCCTAACTTGTCCCCGTGTTCCTCAGCCAAGTTATCCACAGAGACTCTTCTCTCTTTATATATAGCCGCACGTTTATCCCTCTGCCCCGGGGCTGCGCTCAGCCGGACCTCTATCGGCCAGGCAGCCCCCTCACTCAGCAAGTGCCCATCAACCCCTGATGCCTCGCCTGCAAGTCCCTCTCCTTCGCCGGTTTGCACACGGCTGTTCCCTCAGCCAGTTAGTGCCTTTCCCTTCTCTTAGCCAATGTCCCCTTACCGGCGCTGCGGGTTCCTCAGCTGCACGGTCTCCATAGCGCTGCCAGCAGTTGCCCAAATCCGCTCACTGATCCATCCTCCCCCAAAACCTACCCGAACCCACCCCACAGATCCTCCCACACTTCCGCTTTCCGCCCCTACCGGAAGGGGTGTGTGAGGGGGCGGGGCCTTGGAGGACGCGGGCTGGGTCACGTGGTTCGGGCCACCAATCAAATGGTGATGAGAGCTGCAGACCGCGAATTTAGAAGGGGAGGAGGTTCCTTGTCGCGATGTGCTGTGCGGGCGGAGAGCATAGGCGGCGCTATTTGCTATAGCGTTAGCCCAAGACCCTAGAGACCCAGTCCATCTCTTTCTTGAGTTTCCCCCTTTTCTCTGACGGAGATACTGAGACTTGTAGCGAAGCGAACTTGATAAAAAAACTGTTGATTTTTGAAAAGCTAAGATCTGCACAATGGGTGAAGTACTACTCCAAGTATGCTTGACGTATTTGTGGTTTTCTTCCTCTTATCTCGTTGAACTCTAGTCTCAACAGTGTACAACAGCAAACATGTCTCTTTTTTTAGAATTTTTCCACATGATGAACTGAAATGACAATAGACTTCTTTTTCCACAAGATATTCATTCCAGTACTGCCCAGTGAGAATTCTTTCAGTGATGAAAATACTCTGTATACCCACTACCTAAAATGGTAGCCACTAGTATACATGACTAGCATGGCCTGAGTTTTTATGTCATTTAAATTATTTAAATTTAACAAACCTCAGCCAATCATAATTTGATGATTTAGCATATTCACTGTATACATTTATGATTCATCAGCTGATGGACATTTGGATTGTGTCAAGTTTTTAGCAAGACATAACTTTTTTGTAGTACCCTGAAGTGAACTTTGCACTGAGCTGCATTTGCAACCCTATTTTCTTTTTCTTTCTTTTAATTTTGGGACAGGGTCTAAAGTCCAGGCTGGCCTTGAACTTATGATCCTCCTGCCTCAGCCTCCCAGAGTGCTGAGAACACAGGCATGAGCCACGACATTCAACAAGGAAGTATTTTTGACTTTAAAATTTTTCAACTCCCGCAGAGTTTACCATCTCATCGTGGCCACATGTAATATGTATTTGGCTCTATTGGATAAGGGATAGGTATAACGGCTACAGTGTCTTTAATGGGCTAATAACAGAACAGAAAATTATTTCTCAGTTCTAGACACTAGACGCCCAAGATCAAGTCACCAGTAGGTGCAGTTTTTGGTGGGGCCCCTTTCTAGGTTCATAGATAGCATTTTCTTCATCTTCTCACATAGTGGAAGCAACTAGGGGTCTCTTTTATAAGAACACCATTCTCATGACAATCCTACATGACCTAATTACCTCCCAAAGGGCACACCTCTAATACCATTACCTTGAGGGTTAGGGTTTCAACATACAACTTTTGCCAGGACACAAACACTCAGCATGTTGGCTGCCAGACTCTGGTAGGTCTTGGAGAGACAAAAATAGAGATGGTATACCGCTGCCTGAAAGATAGCAGTCTTGGAGGCAAACATAAATTGACAGAGTGGTAGATGATAATTTAGGAATAAACCTAGAGATCAGTAGGGAGAAGAGGTGGGATCAGAAAATCTTTTCTGAGGAGATATCTGAGTTGCATATTGTAAGATGATTCCGGGTTAAGTAGAAAAAAGGGTTTGGGAAGTATTTCAGAAGTGGATAACAGCAAAGGCTAGGAGGCGAAACAACAGATGTACAGATAACAAAAAGATTTTTATTTTAATGAAATAATTTGGGGAGACAGAGAATGTGACAGAGCAGCTGGAGATAAACTGAAGTCAATTTCAGTGAAAGCTCTTCGTTAGCCTATCTATAGGTTTATTTGCTAAGTCGGTATTCACAATCCAGAAGGGGCCAGGTCTTTTTTAGCCTCTGGGCTTTGCACTTTCTGTTCTTCAATCTGGGAAAACATTCCCTAAATCTTTGTAAATCTCAGCCCTATTTGTTACCTGTCCCCCCAGAGAGACTTTTCCTAGCCTCCTCATTTAAAATACTCTCGCTGGGCGTCGTGGCTCACGCCTGTAATCCCAGCACTCAGGAGGCTGAGGCAAGAGGATCCTTGTGAGTTCGAGACCAGCATGGGCTACATAGTGAGCTCAAGGCCAGCCTGAACTGCATGGTGAGACCCTGTCTCAAAAAGAAAAAGAAAAAAAAAAAACTCTCCAGAGAGAAAGAAAAATAAATAGCGCCCACATGGTCACTTTCTATGGCATTTGTTTTCCTTATAAAATAAGCATTTTCACTTGCTCGTGATTTAATTGCCTGTCTGACTACTCCAGGATAGAAAGGAACCTGCGGAAAGAAACTCGGCTTCCGTTACCGCTTCACTCATACAGTTTAGGCACGTTTAGTAACCAGGGTAACCCCAGTTACTTGACGCGCCCAGGGGAGCTAAAATTCCAAACTGAGCACGCGCGAAGTAAGAGACTCTATCAGCCTTTGGTTCGCGGAGGCTCCGCCCCCTTGCGGCCGCCTTAGCTGCGGATTGAAGTACTCGAGCCAGCGCTTCCGCCCGGACTCTGTTGGCTGCACTCCTCGGAGATCGAGGAGCTCCTCATTCGCCGGTCCGGCTGGGATGGCTCCCAAACTCCCAGACTCTGTGGAGGGACTCCGCGCTGCTGGTAACCAGAGCTTCCGCAGCGGCCAGTACGCCGAGGCTTCCGCGCTCTACGGCCGCGCCCTGCGGCTGCTGCAGGCGCGAGGTATGAACCCCCTCCTGTTCTCCAGGCCTGTTTCCGCCCCCACGCACCCCAGCACCTCTCTCACACCGTCCCCTAGACCTCGCTCTGTCCCCAGCGCCCGGACCTCAGCAGGCTTCCCGCCGCTCTCCGACTTTGGTATCCCTTGAGAAACTTCTGGGCCCTTTTTTCCGTTTGCTTTCTTAAACGGACTTTTTGATTGGAATTCTCAGTGGTTCAAACCTCATCCTGCTCCTGAGGATGTAGCTGAGCCCTCCTTACCCACAATGCTTTGTTTTTCAATTAAATTTACATCAGGGGAGCACCTGTTATATATTCTATTACAAGACAAAGCAAGGCTAACTTTCTTGGGTGGTGTGTGGATCTTAAGTTAGTAAATAGGTAAACAAGACTTCTAGATAATTTGGTCTCATAGAAAGACAAAAATGATGATGTGATAGAGTTGCCTGGAGCAGACCCTTAGAGTGAGAGGCCAAGGGCAGCTCCCCAGAAGAAGGGCTATTATTTAAGGTGATGACTGAATGGTGAAGCAGCTACCAACCCACAAAAGATTTTGGTGCTAAGCTTTCCAGGCTGAGAGACTGGCATTAAAACTCCTCATGCCAAACATGGAAGCACGCACATCTGCTAGCACTGGAGAGGCTGAGGCTGAGGCAGACGGATCCCTGTGACGCCAGCCTAAACTACATAGCAAGACCCTGTCTCCAAAAAAAAAAAAAAGAAAGAAAAAGCTCCTAGACAAAATAAACAGGTATGTTCCGGAGTCAAAGCACAGTAAGCCAGTAGAGGTAATAGTAAGACATGAGGTAGGCATAAGCTTGTGTAGCTGTTTTAGGCTCTCCTAAGGAGTCTAGATTTTATTCCTAGTCTTGAGAACTACTGGAGAGGAGTAAACAGAGGAGTAACATATTCTTGTCAGTTCCCCCAGTATCCACTCACTTTAACCAACCACAAACATTTCCCCAAATTCTTGTCTCATCCAGTCAGTGTGATGGTGCTGTAATCTCAGCACTCTGAAGGTTGAGGCAGGAAGATGGCCATGAGTTCAAGACCAGCCTAGGATACATAGTGCAACCTGAACTACATAGCAAGACTGTGTCTTAACAAAATTAAAAAAAAATACCATCTGGCAGTCCCTATGATTAAAACTTTGACTTTTGAGAAGAGCCCTGGATCTCATTTTCTGTAAATTGTAAAATCTGTTTCCCTTTGGCTTTCCTCCTCTTTCTCATTTTCATCCCCTGATACTGGAGGTTGAATGCAGGGCCTTCGTAGTGAGCTGTAACCACACACACACACCTCACTAAGTTGCCTAGGCTAGGCTTGAATTTGTGATCATCCTGCGTCAGTTTTCTAGAGTGCTGAAATTATAGGCGTGCACCACCGTAACCAACTCTTCTTTCCTAATTTCTTGTCTAGTGTTTGTTGAGTGATGGACATTATAGACATCATCTTTGTTTATCATGACCCTATGAATAAGACACTAATCTAGAAAAATTAAATTGCCTACCTCTAGGTTACACAATGAAGACATGTCAGAGCTAGGGTTTGAGTATGGATCTGATTGCTAAGTCCAATTTTTAACTATTTAGTTGGACTTAACCCAAAATTCACAAATTCAGGCTTTTTTGTTTAATTTTTTGGCAGTTACAAAGTCCCCCTCCCTCCCCCACCAAAGCTCTTTAAGACTACCTACCTCCTCATGTTAGCCTTATTTGATGAAGATGCTGGATGAATATGAGATGTTGATGTTTCTGCCTTTTTCTTTGATTCCACTCCAGCTGGCCTGGGAAAGCTATGCTTTTGTATGGGTTTAATCTGAGTCCCTAGAAGGGCTAGTTAGGTATTTACATTTACCAGAAACCAGAATTTGGTTCTGATCCTGCTGCTGATTTTCTAGGTAACTTGTAGGATGATATCTTTATTTCTCTGATCATTTTTCTTGATTCTGAAAAGAGCACAGGGAATATTCTAATGCAGTGAACCCTGGCAAGCAGGTCTGTGAAATGATATCTTCATGTAGTAGGTGAGCACACAGCATCAGAGGGGTTGGGTAACTTGTACAAGATCACAGGCTGGATTGTAGATTCTGATGCCCTTTGTAACACCTTCCTGCAATTTCTAAAGCAGCCATGCTCTGGTGACCTGAGATAGAATACCTGTTCTGAGTACTTGTTTCTTAAGGGCAACGATGTACTTTATGTATCTTTACTCAGTCTCCACACCTGGCAAAATACAAGGGGAAAAAGAGCTATTAATTTATTATGTTTGTTATTGTTGGTATTGAATGAAAGGTATCAGATATCAACATGGTATCATGATACTGAATGAAAAAGCAAGGATAGGCAATAGGATGCCATTAAGGAAAAGTTTAGTAGATAATGATATTGTATCTTACCTGTAACTATATACATAATAAAAACAGGCAGTGCTTGAGAATTTACATACCAGCTTTAGGATTATGGTGACTTCGTGGGGGTCTGTGGAGAGACCACAGAGTAAAGAACAAAAATGAAGCCAGGGATTTAGCTCAGCGGCATAAACGACTGCCTGGCAAGCGAGAGGTCATGAGTTAGATCCTTGGTATGAAAAAAAGAACAAAAATAAGTAGAGATTTAGCCCTATCAAAAATTAAGAAGGTGTGGGCCAGGACCTAGCTCAATGGTATAAGAGCCTTCCTGGCAAGCATAAGGTCATGAGTTTGACTCCCGGTACAAAAAAATTAAGGCTGGAAATAAATATAATTATGTCAAATATAGTGGAAGATACTGATTATTATTTGGTTTTCCATATGTTTCAACTCTATTAGTACATAATTTATAGTACATAATGATTATATTCATTGCAGGGAGTAAATACATGTATATAATAAATCTTAGTTCTTTTTATTTCTCTTCCCTCTCTCCTCCTACCATCTCAATGTATGTTTCAACTTGTAAAGATCTTGTTTTCAGTCCTTCTGAATATATAGGTAGGAGTACAGTTACTAGATAAACACCTATTTTTAATGTTTTTGTTACTGTTACTTTAATTGTGGCCTGTGGGTTTAAAGTGTTTGAAAAGTATCTTTAAAGGTGAAAATCTGGTGCATACCTATAAACTTAGCACTCAAGAGGCTAAGATAGGAGGATCAAGAGTCAAGACCAGTCATCTAGTAAGATCCTGTCTCAGAAAAAAAAAGTAAAGAAATTCACTGTGGGGGGTCAGAAACTTAGCTCAGTGACAAAGTACCTGCCTGGCAAGTATGAGGTCCTGAGTTTGATTCCTGGTACCCCGCACCCCACCACCAAAAAAAAAAAAAAAAGGAAAAAAAAACCCACTGTGGCCACAGTGAGGAAGTTGATCTTCTGTGATTCCTGAGGGTAAGGATTGTCTTTGGAAAAGTGACCAATAATTCTCTGTCCTGTTGGATACCTTGAATCTGTCTCTTAAGCATCCTGGCAGACATAGCTTAGTTACCACTTCCCTGATAAAGGCCTCTCTAACCAGCTAAAACCACTCTGTGATTCTCTTGTCCCTGTAACTCTTGGTCAGTCCATTTTTCAGAGATTTAATCATGCAGTCTTTTTCCTTATCCTTATCAGATTTATATGCTTTCTATAATAAAATTAACATATATTCAAATAGTTAAGGGTGAAATTTTATGTATTTATTTTTTGCCATACTGAGGATTGAACACAGGGCCACATCCCCAGGTTGTTGTTCCCTCCTCCCCCTGCCCTTTTCTTTTGAGACAGGATCTTGCTAAGTCACTAAATTGCCTAAGCTGGACTCAAACTTGCAGTCTTATTGCCTCAGCTTCCCAAAGTGCTGTGATTACAAGTGTGTACCAACACACCCAGTTCAGCATGGGTTTTTTGATACACAGGAGCCCGGTGTTTCACACAAATCTTTTACCTGGTATCATGTTTGGTACTAGATGAGTGAATGGTTCCATGTGAATGACAGAAAGCTAGGTGTCCCCTCTCTCATGTAAGAATGGGTACACAAGGCTGACCAAGTTGCAGTCCTCTCTGCAGCCTTTCCCCAAGGCCGAGAGAGCTCCTAGTATAAAGGGCATCCCCTTATCCTGGAACATCCATTTCCTAAACTGATGGTCTCAGCCTTTCTGCCTCCACCTGAACAGGTTCTTCAGACCCTGAAGAAGAAAGCATTCTCTACTCCAACAGAGCAGCCTGCCACCTAAAGGATGGAAACTGCACAGACTGCATCAAAGACTGTACTTCGTAAGTGCCCGAGGCAACTTTGGGATGCCTGAGGGTCTTTGAGGAATAGACATTTTATGTGGTGTATTTCTTCTTTGGATGGATTCAACCAGTTATATCTGGGCAGGTATTAGGAAGTGTCATTAAGTACTGTTAGGCCACTGAGAATGAGAGGTTCTCGTTGGTCCCTGTGGGCCCAGACTTCTTGTGTCTTTGACTTTTCAACTCTACTGCTGCTAGAAAAGAATTAGGGCAGTTAGAGGTAGATTTTACAGACTTCCTAAAACTTAGGACCTTAGGTGAGGTTAAGGATGATCAAAATATATGGTAAATATTTAAAATTTTAGAAAAAGTTTATCATAGTAAAATACACATTTCTATTAATCCCCCTAAAATACTCCCCCTTTCTTCAACTACATTCTTCCTGTCCCTGTTCTTGCCACTTTCTTTTTTGTTTGTTTTTGTTTTTTGAGACAGGCTCTTAATACATAATTCATGTTGCCCTTTAACTCACTGTGTAGCCCTGGCTGGCCAGGAATGCACAGTGATTGTCCTGCCTCAACCTGCCAACTGCTAGGATTACAGGCATGAACCATCACATACAGCTTTGCAACTTTCTGAAGCAATTCTGAAATTCCTCTTTTGTGTGTCTTTATGAACTGTGATAAAAAAAAATGCAGTGAATCCCGCTGAGTGCCATTCAGTGGAAAAGCAGGCTCATGAAAACATTATGGTGTGTTCTCACCTACCCTGTTCGCCAGACTTGGCACCATGTGGCTTCTGGCTGTTCCCCAAAGTCAAAATGACCAGGAAAGGTAAATGTTTTAATTGATTCAGGACATCAAGGTTGGCACAACAGAATAATAAAAGACATTCACAAAGAAAACTTTCAGAACTGCTTCAGAAAGTGGCCAGAATGATGGGATAAGTGTGGTTGAAGCAAGGTGAATTAATGATAAAAGTGTCTTTTACAGCCGGGCATGGTGGCTCACGCCTGTAAGCCCAGCACTCGGGAGGCTGAGGCAGGAGGATCATTGCGAGTTTGAGACCAGCCTGGGCTACAAAGTGAGCTCAAGGCCAACCTAAACTGCATAGTGAGACTCTGTCTCAAAAAAAGTGTCTTTTACTGTAAAAAGTTAAAAATAAAATATTCACTGTATTTTTTTATCACATTGTGTAGAATTATAGGCCCATAACTGACTTGTCCACATTTTTCTGAGATGAATAAGAGCAAAGAAAGAGAGATACATATTAATAGATTGTCTCTAAAAAAGGAGGAAATGGGTATCCATCAGTGACAAGTTATAGAGGACATTGAACAATTTTTCATATGTCTTATACTGCCTTTGTTTATCATCACTAATCTAGCACACATCCTTTCACTGAATTCTTAAGCTTGATAGCTGTAATGTTGTCTTAGATTCATGCCCTGGTGGTAGGAGAGGAACATGCTCATGGAGTATGTGGTAGGTATCTTTGAGTGTTCACAGTCACTCTTTTTTTTTTTTTTTTTTTTTAATTGGTGCTGAGCAGGCACTTAAGCCACTGAGCTAAACCCCCCTGCCCCTGCCCCTCCCCTTTTTTGGTTCTGGGAATCAGACTCAGGGGCCTTGCATTTGCCAGGCAGATGCTGTGCTACTGAGCTACATCCCTATCTTCCCAGGCCAGAACAGAGTTCTCAAAGATTGGACTGGAGTCAAATAGTTAATACAGAGGTGGAATCTAAAAACCACCCTAGCTGACTCCAAATCCTGTTTGTTAGTCCCATGGGCCACAGTGTAAAAACATATGGTAACATAAAAGCCATGAGGCTCTTGTTTGTCATTCTGAGGTGTTTGTTTGTTTGATAGATAGATAGATACAGGGTCTTGCTATGTAGTTTGCACTGACTTTGAACTTTGGATATAGCCCAGTTGGTTTTGAACCTGTCTCAGCCTGCTGAGCACATTTGGCTTATCATTTTAAGGGGATTGAAGCTATTACACTAATGCATATGTACACAAATTTTACAATATTTGTGGTTCTTTGCCCTCTTTCCCTCCTCACTTCAATCTAAGTTGAAAAGCCCTGTTCTAAAGTTTGGCATTTTTAGTAGTATCTCTTGGACAAAAATTACTTTCAATATACTAAGTACTACAGATGACCCTACCTAGAAGAAACTGCAAGGGAGTCCTTGTGGCCCAGTTGGTAGATGACATTTTTGTCTTCTATTCTAGAGCACTGACCTTGGTTCCTTTCAGCATGAAGCCCCTGCTGCGGCGAGCTTCTGCCTTTGAGGCTCTTGAGAGGTACCCTCTGGCCTATGTTGACTATAAGACTGTGCTGCAGATTGACAGTACTGTCATGGCAGCCCTGGAAGGCGTCAACAGGTGAGCCCAGTGTACTATAGACTTCTCTGTGGAACCCTATCTTTGCTTGGATTTGAGCCTTTGTATTGGTTGTGTTATGGGAGGAATCCCTTTGGTTAGTCATAGAAAAATCCTAATGAGCATGTATGAAAAAATGTAAAAGGAGACTGTTGTATTTCTTTTTCTTTCTTTCTTTTGGTACTGGGGATTGAACTCACAGCCTCATACTTGACAGGCAGGCACTTGTGCCGCTGAGCTAAATCTCCAGCCCCATATTTCTTAAGCATTTAAAAGGAGTAAAAGTTACTGCAATTCATTGATTTTTACCTAGATGTATGAATTCATTTACACAGTAGTATTTAACTCTCTTTAACATATTGTGCCAGGTTTGAGGATACAAAATGTAAAAGAGATTTAGACCTAATCTTTTTTTTTTTTTTTTTTTTTTTTTAAGAGACAGGGATTCACTACACAGTTCAGGCTGGCCTTGAGCTCACTTTGTAGCTCAGGCTGGTCTTGAACTCACAAAGATCCTCCTGCCTCAGCCTCCCAAGTGCTGGGATTTAGACCAGATTCGTATGTAATGTTTAACTAGAATTGGGAGATTGAGGCACATGCATAACCAGCTAGGACACAGCCTTTAGGAATATTGTCAGAATATTATATTGTGACTTTTCTATGAGATCCCTCAGGTAACGTATCTTCTGGGCTCCAGGCCTATGATTGCTTTTTATTTCAGGTTTCCCCTCATTGTGTGAGCTGCTAGAAGGCCAAACACCCATATAATAGCAAATCATTGTCTTCATGATATTTAATTTCTTACTTTACTTTTAACAACACACCCTCTGTTTTCTTTTTGCTTCTTTTTAATTTCTGTCATTCAACAAAATGTACCACTTATGTGCTACACTTTATGCAAGGACCTACTGACCGAGGCTTATGACTGAGACAAACCACCTTCTGCTCTCACAGAGCTCCTAGTCTCCGGGGAAATCTGGAGACCAGAATAATAAGCAGCCTCAGTACAGTGTGTGAAGCAATGTAATAGGAGGCAGCACAGGGGCTCTAGGGACAGAAAGTCACCCAACCAGCTAGAAAGGTGAAGAAATCCAGAGAGGACTTCTCAGGGGAGATGAGCTAAAACAGAGATCTGGAGCAAGGAGGAAAGGCAGCTGGCACAGAGGGTGAGGAACGTGACGTGTTAGGAGATTACATGTCGCATGGTTCTACAAGTAGGGACTAAACATGGGCCTGATTGTTGAGGCCAGGTGACACAGTGCCTGATCTTTGGGGATTTGGACTGAAACCAGAGCAAATGAGACTTCAATAAAAGGGCTTTATCCTCTAGTCCTGAGGAGGCAGAGGCAGGAGGATTGCTGCAACTTCAAGGCCAATCTGGACTACGTTACAGAGGCTAAGGGAGACAGAGTCAGTAAAGAAAGGGTATGTTGTAGGAGAGGTCCGGTAAGGTCCCCTAGAAAGGAGATGGGATCCAGAGCTTAGGTAGAAAGGTTGGCCCTTTGTGTCTCCTCTATTGTGACAGTAGAGAAATAGGAAGGATTTAGTACCCAGACAGGTAGGTTTGTATTTTGGGGATAAGGAACTTTGTTTTGAAAATAGAGAAGGATTGGGGAACAGATTTTAGGAGCTTTGAAACAGCAGAGCTAACCAGGAAAACCGTTTTGGGGGCCTAATTAGAGACCATGTATTTGTAGTAATACCAATGTGTGTAATTTGCACTCCTATAACATGAGAACATAGCTGTAGAAGCAAAAAAAGTATAGAGTTGGCTTTGTTCACTCATTCAGCACATTGTTATTTGGCCGAGGTTGGTCCCAAATGATAGGCTTGGTGCTAGAGATCAGTTAACAAAATGCACATGGTCACAGAGCACCGTGTTAAGCTGACAGCCAAAGAATAAGTAGGAGTTAACTGGACCTGGGAGGTTGGAAAAAAGTGGAAAAATGTTTTCCAGATAGAGAAATATGAACATGAGGATCTGGAGGGAAAGTGGAATGAAGTAAAAGTGAAGTAAAAAGAGGGGTCCGGACCTCACATGTTAGCCTAGAAAAATAGAAACCACTAAGAGATTTTAAGATCTGAAAATGACTTAAACCTGGCATTTTAAAAAAGAAATCTAGTTAGGCTGGGGATTTAGCTCAGCGGCATAAGCACCTGCCTTGCCAGTGTGTGGTCGTGAGTTCAATCCCTGGTACCTATTTAAAAAAAAAAAAAAATCTAGTTAGGTGCAGTGGCACACACCTGTAACCCCAGTACTTGGGAGGCTGAGGCAGGAGAATCAAACGTTTGTGTCCTGCATGGTGATACAGCTCATTGTGAAGGCCCTGAGTTCATAGCCCACTTCCAAAAAAAGAAACTGAACATTAATCAAACATTCAGTGCTTGCATGACTTTGTACTAGATTTATTGAGAAAATGTCAAACATTGAACACACTGCATCTCTTCTTGGAGAATGCGTAGTCTTCTGAGGGCAGATCAGCACCTTACACAGTTCTCATAGTGTGACCAGGCTGCAGGGAAGGAGCGCTGTGGTGGCCGATCCAGATCGCATGTACGGGGGCAGACATGTGCTTCCCGATGCAGCACGTTATAGGCTACTTCAGACGCTCATGCCAGGGGAAGGGTGATAATGGACTCTTCTGAAAGGGCAAACCTCCCTTCCCTTCCAGAATGACGAGAGCTCTTATGGACTCACTTGGGCCTGAATGGCGACTGAAGCTGCCCACCATCCCCGTCGTGCCTGTTTCAGCCCAGAAGTGGAATGTCCTGCCTTCAGAGAACCACAGAGAGACAGCTAAAAGCAAATCCAAAGAAACTACAAAGAACAGAGGTGTGTGACTCCCTGCCCCCGAGAGTCTTCCAGTGCTTTAGAGTGGTCCCGTAAAAATTGGCCTCATTTAGCTGAGCTGTAATTTTGTAAATGAAATTTTTTTAAATGATGACAATTTTCAGCTTTTTAGAGATTGTTTCCTTAGCTATCCAATGAGGTGAGGATAAAACCTACCTCATAGCTATAAGAATTAAACAATATAAACTATATCAAACTCCAGCCCAATGTACAGGTATGTGGTATTAGCTCCCATTCTTTTGGTAGCATTTTGAATGTATCGCTTAGAATGTTTTTGGTTGCAAGAACAAAAAAATTCAGTATAACAAAGTGGTGAAGAGAGTTTATTGGTTCAAATAAGTGAAAAACCCTGAGCAAGTTCAGGCAAGGTGTGCCCCTCCATTCTCTGTATTACCAGACTGTCTCTTGTTTCAGTACTTCTCCCCACTCTCCCTGGTTGTGTGTCAGTTTTGTCTTCAGGCAGACTCTCATAATGGTAAGAGAGCTGTAGTTGTTCCTGGCCTATGGCCATAGACCATGCTAATGATCCAGAGGAAGGAAGAGAGAGAGAAAATTTTTTCTCTCTCCCTTCATAAAAATCATAGCCCATATATAGCCCCTGTACTTCCTTCTTAATTTTTTGTTTAGAGACAGTCTTCTAAGTGCCAGCTGAGGCTTGGGCACAGTCCTTCTGCCTCACCCTAACAGAGTGGAAGGATTACAAGTGTGTCCCACCATACTCAGCCCTGGGCCATCTGCACCACTTTCATAACTAGAAAGTAATGCTTTCCAGTGAACTCATCATGCCCTGGGTGAATCGCAGGAAGATGAGTAAGGAAAAGATTGAAGCTGGGCAGCAGAAGACTGTTGACTGGGAAACTGTTAGAATGTGGCAGGGGAATTGTCGCAGCCTAGCAATTGCGAAGGATTGAGGTAACAGAGGTGCAGAAAGGAGCAGGGCTGGAACTCTATCATGTATAAGTAACCCTTAGGTATTGGAGGAGGGCAGAAGTTACTCTTTCCAGGGGTACCCCTACCTGGCCATGGGTAGCTATTGCTGTGGTTTGTGGGAGCCTGGTAAGTACTCCCCATGCTTCCCTGGAATGAAAATGAACTACAGGGCTTCACAGTACCTACCATTTATTTTGTTCTTTTGGAGTCCCTAAGCTATATGTGTTTCAGTGTGACACAGAAGACAGGTATCCTTGGCCTCCAGGAAGCTTTTACTCTAATGAAGGGTTGAGACATAGAAACAGAACACTTTAGAATATGAGGAGGAATGCATGCTATAGTCTTTATTGTTCGGAAAGTTCAGATTACAAGTGAGCTTAAGTGTATTTGGGCGAGTCAGGGAAGGTTCATAGGAGATAGTGATGGAGGTGATGCCTTGAACTAGGCCTGGATGGTGAGTTCAGGGGCAGAATTCTTGACAGACATGTAGGGAGCTGGGGGATGAAAGGACACAGGTCAACAGTGGGAGTAAACGTGAGTGCAGTGGGTTCTGTGTCTCAGAGCCAGGTGAAGCTGGAGCTGTGCCTTCATTGCAGCCCTCTATTGTGCTTCTCATGCTCATGTGCACAAGGAGACATGTTTGTAACAGCAGAAACAGGTATATGCATTGACACAGATGAGTCTCAGCAGTATAATGAGGGGGAGAAGAAAATTCTTAAAAATTACTTACTCTCTACATGAAAAAAAAAAAAGACAACAGTTATGCGTAGTGGCACACACCTGTAATCCCAGCACCCAGGAGGCTGAGACAGGATTGCTGTGAGTTTGAGGCCAGCTTGGGCTACATAGTGAGTTGAAGGCTAGTCTGAACTACATAGCAAGACCCTGTCTGAAAAACCAAAAACGATTTAAAAATTGCTGTTTGTGGTGATGAATGCCTATAATCCTAGTACTCAGGAAGCTGAGACAGGAGAATTGCCAGGAGTTTGAGGCCAATCTGGGCTCAAGGACAGCCTGAACTACATGGTATGACCCTGTCTCCAAAAAGAAAAAGAAAAAAAAAGGTAAAAGATGATTTATAGGTACTATTGTACATAGTTACATATTAAAAAAAAAAAGAGAGAGAAAGCAACACAGAATCAGGTTAATAGTTTCTATAAGAGTGGACTGAGTTGGAAAGGGCCCCTCAGGACTTCAAAGGTACTAGTAATGTGCTATTTCTTAAACATGAAGATGAGCTCAGGGCTTGGTTTTATTCTTGTAACATTACCCCTGTTAGAAATATTCAGTATTTTTAAAAGATAAACTGAGGCCAGAACAAGAACCTGGGGCCAAGCAGCAAAAAGCCTTGCATACAAACATGAGCAGATTAGGTTTTGCCTTGTTCTTGCCTTGCTTTCACCTTTCTTTCCTTGAAAGATGGAGCAGTGCTCCATGTGTCAAGTTAGATGAAGAGGAAACTCAGTCACAGACCAAAATAGGGTTGAGCAGGCTCTTCTGCCCTTTTTCAAAAGCCCTAAAGCCATAGCCTTTGTTAACTAGATGCTTGATTATTAATATGTACTTATTCTCCTGCTGTGAGTTTACTATACTTCCTCTTGTTTTCTCAGATCTGATCCTCACAATTACCCTTTTGTGGCATAGTTGTTGTTCCATTGTATTAGTGAGGAAATTGAGATCCAAAAGTGACTTAAACCGGGGTTGCTTTTTTTTATATGTATGTTTATTATGTACATGTATCAACATGTTTATAACAGGAATCCCCAACATCTTCTGAATGAAAATTGTTTAATCTCCCAGAAGCAATTAATTGAGGAAATTATTGATCAGGAAGGATGATTTTCAAAAGTATAGGCAATTGTGGGGGTGAGGTGGGATTACAGACAACATAGAGGAGATGATGCTGAAGAGATCTTACTGATCTCATTTGGGCACCTGCTCCATGGTTTTTTCCTCTTCTGAATTTGTATCTAGTGTCTTCTGCTGGGGATGTGGAGAGAGCCAGAGTTCTGAAGGAAGAAGGCAATGAGCTTGTAAAGAAAGGCAACCATAAGAAAGCTATTGAGAAGTACAGTGAAAGCCTCTTGTTTAGTAACCTGGAATCTGCCACATACAGCAACAGGTATCTTCTACAGAGCTGCTGGCTTGGGGGATTTCAGGAAGTTGGATGTTTTGTTCCATAATTTTCTTGTCAGCTCTTGTGGTTTTTCAGTCCTAAGCAGTTAACTCATATGCTCAAAATATGCATTCACTTATGTTTCAGGTACTGTGAGCCAGGCACTGCCAGTGGTATTGCTTTGTTAAAGGGGTAGAAACTAAATGGCCAAAGGATAACCTGGGATTTCTTAGTTTCTTCCCCCAAAATTTTTATTAATCACCCCCCAAAAAGTATAAGTAAAAACAGTGTACTTGCTGTGCAACATAAACTGTAAAAGTACTCCTTATCCTCCTGCTCTCCACCCCATGGCTTCTCTAAGACCCTCTTTTTAGAAATATTGGCAGTCTTCGTCTGAGAGCACAACCCTGAGAGTGAGTTCGACACCAGCCTGGACCAGAGTGAGACTCTGTCTCCAATAAATGAGTGAATGAATGAATGAATGAATTTAACTCATCAAAATTCCATAGTAACATGGGGTGGTAAGAAGATAATTTGTCTTGTGTCAGTTCACATCTGGTTTTGTTGCCAGAAACAAAGTTGGAAAGGAAATTTTGAAAATTTGGATTTTTGAGTTTTAGAACTGTAGTTTTACTGGCTGATTGGACCAGGGGTGCCCAGGTTTGCCAGGCTGACTGGAAGGAGGCTTCTGCCATTTGCTCCATGTGCATATGACATCTGCTGACTCCCCTATCTGCGCTCTCTGTGGCCTTTCTGCTGATACTCACCCCTATTAACCCATTCTGGATTTTTTTTTCCACAACTGGGATAGTTATTTTGTTTACACACTGTTCTTTAAGTAAATGTATCTGTGCTACAATTTTGATTACTCTCATTTTATATCATCATGTAGAGCTGATCTTTTCTCATTTTTCTTACCCATAGCATCCATGGCAGTCCTCCCAGTTCTAGCTGAGACTTTGGATGTTTTTGACAAATTCCAAAAACAATGTTATTGGACAGCTTTTGGTTGTGATTGTGTGGCGCTTATAAATTTAATTTAGAGAAACGAATCACAAAACAACTTTCATGCATTGTGGCTGAAATCATACCATATCCTACATGCATTTTTAATGTTTTATCTCATAGATACCTATCTTTATGGAGCAGTGTTTTTTGAAACAAGGTCTGGCTATGTAGTTCAGGCTGGGCTTGAACTCACTATGTAGTCCAAGCTGGCCTCGAACTTACAGTGATCCTCCTCCCTAAGCCTTCTGAGTGATGGGATTACAGGCAAACACCTCCAGGCCCAGCACCCTGCGTTACTCTTAGTGCAGCTAAAACTTGACTGTGTAGCACCACTCAGTTCACAGTGCCTATAACTTGCCAGACCCAGAATGAACTTTCTATTTAAAAATAAAGTTCTTCCAAGTTACATCGTAGGCCCATTCTACTGAAACAGGCTAAAGAAGATGAAAAGATGAATTAATGAGTATATGTGGCAGTGCTGAGATTTAAGCCAGGTCCTTTTTTTGTGTATGCTGGGAATTAAATCCAGGGCCTCATGCATGGGTATGATTGAAAAATACAGTGCTTTTTAAAAAAATGATTAGAGTAAACCCACCCTTATCTCACTGTTCTTGCCACTTTCTGAAGCAGTTTTGGAAGTCCTCTTTTGTGGGTTTAGCAATTGTACTATTTAGCTGCTTTAGTGTCCTAAATCAATTTAAAACATTTACTTTTTGTGGTCATTTTGAATGCGGGGAGGAACCAGAAGCCCACAGTACCAGATCTAATGAATGAGGTAGATGAAAACACACCATGTTATTGCAAAAGCCTGCCTTCCTACAGGCTTCCTACAGACTGCACTCTTTAACAGTCAAGATATTTTAATCATATCTTATACAGACAAGAAAACAACTTCCAGAACTGTCTCGAAAAGTGACAAGAGGGATAAATGTGTTGGGGTGGAGTGTGAGGATTAATGGCATTGTGTCTTTTACTGTAATAAAATTTTTAATTAAATATTTTTTGTATCTTTTGATCACCCCGAATGCATGCTCTGCCACTTACATAAGAGGAGAAAATTCCACAGAAATTAAGGGAAATTTGGGTAAATTTTGTATTATGCAATTTAAAAACCTTATAAAGGTATTCATTGTTAGAATAAAGCAGCTAAATTTTTTTTTAAAGGTAATAAAATACAACAAAACAAGACAGAACAAAGCCAATCAAAACAATGCAGTAAAATTGGTACAGAACTTCAGAGCAGGATACCGGGATAACAGTAATAGGTTCCATAGTATATCTTGTTCTTCACAGTAGTTGTCCATTCCATCTGGTATAGCAAAATCAAATCAAAAACAGAAATTATAAAACCTATCAAAACAGAATATTGAATAGCACAAGACAGTTGATCAGAAAAAAGCAAAACAGTGAAAACAATATTTGCCTTCAAAGAGAAAATAGAAAGAAATCCCCCATATTTGCTATATACTGCATCCGGTCATCTTCCCAAGAGGTGCTCAGGCCTCTGGCTTCAGGTCAGCAGCTAAAATCTAAAAGTGATTCAGTTGCAGCCAGAATCATGGAACAAGTTCTGCAACCAAAATTATGGAAAGTATTAAGTTCATGAACCAAACTGCACTGTTTCCTTCCATGTTGGCAATAATTAAAGTTTGAGACCTAGGTTTGGGAGAGTTGTAGGAAAAGAAACTGTCAATTACTGTTGTTGAGAGTACTTTTTTTGGAGAATATTTGGGCAGTAACAAACAGAATTTAAAACGTATACATCTTGTCTTAGCAGTCCCTTGCCCAAGAGTATTTACTGTAGTATCATTTGTTTACAGACCAGAAACAAAGAAAATACTACTGATGAGGAACTGGTAAAGTAAATTAGGGACAGCAGACCAAGTGAACACCCTGTATCCACTGAAAACTGAGAGGATGAGATTGAGTAATGAGTTCTAGGACATCTGACGGTTGTGCTTTCAGTGACTGTCTTTGGAGAAAAAGGCCACACTTGAATACAGGGATGTAATTTTTCCCTGCTGATGGAGAATATTTTGTTTTATTGGTGTACATAATATTTTCCAAGCATTTTATGAAAAATTTCAAATTACAGGAAGTTTGAAAGAACAGTATTTGAATACCACATACATTAACAACTATAGCAGTGGTGGCAAATGCATTATCACTGAAAGCTCTAAAAGAATCACAATCACTGATGTATAGTATTTGCTTTTTCATTGTTTAGCTGTTTGTCAGTCCATCTCATTATTCTTGATACATTTCAAAGTAAATTGCAGACACATGTTTATATTTTCCCCCTAACATGTCAGATTGCTTATCACTAACTGGAGTTCAGTATTTGTGTTCTTTTCTAACAGTAGATACTATTCTACTCTGTCAAGATGGGTGTCTGAATGATTTTTTTCTTTGTTTATAAGTGCTAATAGGAGAGAGTAAAGATGACACAACCAAACCACATCAGGATCAGGAGTCATGCAAACCCACCTGGTTTGCACCCCAGAGACCTGGGAGTAGTGCTAGCACCTTGGACAGCTGGAAGTTTTTCATAGCATTTTTCATCTGTAAAAGGGGTAGGATTGTAAGAAGATAGAAAGTCACCGCAGAGTAGGTGTTTAGCAAATCAGAGATCAGTTCACAGCTGCCTTCTAGCTTTTGGGGCCCACAGAAGTGACTGAACCTCTACAATGGTCTTTCCCATCAGAGCGCTCTGCCATCTGGTCCTGAAGCAGTACAAGGAGGCAGTGAAAGACTGTACTGCAGCCCTCAAGCTGGATGGAAAAAATGTGAAGGCATTTTACAGACGTGCTCAAGCCTATAAGGCACTCAAGGTAAAGATCTTGCCCAGAGGTGCCCCAGATCTAGAGATTTATACCAGTGCTGGCCTTTGAGGTGGAGTCATGGGGTGAGGAGGTATCTGCGGCCTTCACTTGGGCCGCAGTATAGCTCAGGGCATTTATAGGCAGGGGCTTGAAATTACTCTACTGCCTCCACACCTGCCTCCCATCTCAGCTGGATCTCCCTATCTAAACTGCTTCCCCACACTTTTTTCCTCTCTTGCTTTAGGACTACAAATCCAGCCTTGCGGACATCAGCAGCCTTCTACAAATTGAGCCCAGGAATGGCCCTGCACAAAAACTGCAGCAAGAAGTTAACCAGAATCTGAAATGAAAACCCAAAAAGGCAGCAAGAACCCTCTACCTGACCTTGCCAGACAAGCCAGGGCCTCCCCTCTTGCATCCATTCCTGAACCCAGCATGCCCCAGGGAGTACTGAAGCAACCCCACCCAGCCCCTCAGAGGCAGCAGCCTTTCATCCCTTGTGGAGCTTCACTTATTCAAATTAAGCCCATTGTTATCAAGCACAGACACTGTTTTGCCACAAAGCTCCCCACTCAAGCTAAAGTGTGAGGCTTGAGTACTGTCCCCATCCCTACTTCAGATCACTGGAGAGGATCACACACAGGTCCTTATTAGCAAAGCACTTGGCTTTGTTCCTGCCCCAAAAGTGCTACAGGCTGAATGCTGCTCTGTAGCTTCAGCAGACCTCCTCCCTTTGCAATGAATCTGAATAGACTTAAGCCAGGGGTGGAGGAGGAGCTAAACTAAAAGTCCTGGCCCACCAACACACACAGCAGCCTGTTGAGCTGGATCTCCAGGACTGCCACCTCCCTATGGGTGCAGCTGCTGTCCCCACCCTGTCCTTGGCACAGTCTCCTGTGTCTGAGCCCCAGTGCCTTTAGTCCTGGCCTTCCTTTGGTGGGAAGGCACAGCCCTGCTCCTTGGAGGCTCTTTGACTCTGCTGCTGCCATCTGTGTGGAGATACCGAGGTACTTCAGAACCCCAGTGGTTATGGCCACTCAATGGGGTGAGTCCTCGAGGTCAATGTCATTCCATCCTGGGCAGGAATTTGCCTTTTTCTCCCAGCAGTGGCCCCTCCAAGCTTCTTAGTTCTTTGCAATATGTTAATTTGAAGTAACTGATTTTGTTGAACTGTGTATTTAAACTGTTGCATTAAAAAGCTTTCTTTTACCCACATCTGTTGTACTTTGTGACTGAAACTTTCAAATGGTAAAAAAAGTTACTGCTTCTTGGATTTTCATCCATTCACTGAGCAAATTTACTGAAATGTCTGTATAGGCCAAACACTGGTGTGGTACTATGTAGATAACAGTGAATAAATAGATACCACACCTGCTCTCAGAGAGCTGACAGTCTTGGTGGGACGGGGAGAAGTTAATCAGGTGATTGCCCAAGGGTGAAGCTACAGCTGGCTGAAGAACTGAAGCAGACATCCAGTATGTCTTAAGCTGCCTATGTGGGGAGGTTACCACAGTGGAGAGTAAATGGTTCTTGAGGTACTCTGTACTGGTTTATTTTGGTCTTTTGTTGGTTTTTTTTTTTTTTTAAGAGAATAAAACCAAACAAAACCATAGAGCCAGTGAAAACAAAACAAGTGAACACAATATAGAACTTAAAAACAAGATAACAGGAAATCAACAGTGGCTACCATAAAGCCTCTTGTAATCTTCAAAGTAGCTGCCTATACTGAAAATTTTGCCCTAGTATAAATTACTGTACAGTTATGGCGGTGGTCTAATGTGGCAGAAAGTCAAAGTGGGAACGCCTACCACTTCCTGCTTCTTCAGCCCTAATTGCAATTCCCCTTCCTGTTTACATGCGCAGAGAATTCCAATCATTTCCTTACACTTCATCAATGTCTGCCCCATGTGCCACTTCCAATCAGAGGTCATATAACCCTCTGCCTCTCTGTATCTGGTCAAAGGAGACAGTCCAGCCACCATGATTGTTCCTTCCCATGTCCTCAACTCAATAAACCTATTCATTTTACTTCTCTTTTGTGCCAGAATACTCTAACATATAAGACATAAGATCAAAGGGCTGGAGATTTAGCTCACTGGCATAAGCACAAGCACCTGCCTGGCAAACACGAGGTCATGAGTTCAATCCCTGGTACCAAAAAACAAAAAAAGACAAAATCAAACAAAACAGTATAAAATCAAAGCAATGCAATACAGGGCTTTAAAACAAGATATAGGAAATCAACAATGGTTACTATAATGTATCTTTAAAAATATATGTGTATCTTATCTCAAAATAGCTGCCCATACCATCAAATATAATAAAGTCAAACAAAACAATAACATCAAACAAAACAGAACAATGAAAATGATCCGGTGGCATCAAAACAAGGTACCAGGAAATAAACAATGGCTACCACTTTCCCTTTTTAAATGTTACCTCCCCTTTAACTATCTTACACATTTTGGATCCCACTAACTCCTTCAGTTTTTTAACTAGGGAGACAACATGATGTTCATCCATGTGAGTCCAAACCACTTCACTCATGAGCATGATTTTAAGTTGTATCCATTTACCTACAAGAGCCTCTTGATTGTCCTTTATAGCTGAGTAGCTTTCCATTGTATAAAAATTCTGTATCTCCTGGCTAGGGGTTTAGCTCACTGGCACAAGTGCCTGCCTCACAAACACAAGATCATGAGTTAGATCCCCACTACCAAAAAAAAAGAAAAGAAAAAAGCCATATCTCTCTTAGCCATTTTGCATTTGATGGGCAAGCTACCCCTGTTTTGTTCTGATTCCCTATCTCATGGAGCATTGTTTTCTCTCTTTGACTTTCAGTCAGAATTTCCTTTCAAGTGAAGTATTTGTTATATACTACATATTGATGGATTTTGTTTCTTGATCCACTCTCCCTGTGCTTCTTTTTATTGGTGAATTGAGGCTATCTACATTAATGGTTATGGCCAGCATGCACTAGTTCATCTCTGCTTTGCTATTTTCCTGCTATTGGCTCCCTACTTTTCCCCTCCATTCAATTGTCTGCCCCACTTGGTGGTGCCACTCTGCTGCTGTTCTTGGAACCCTGGTCATTTTTCTCTCTAAAATGTCTTTTAGTATTCTTAGTAGGGTTGGTTTGGTGGTCATGTATTCCTTCAGTTATTATTTGTTTCTCTATTAATTTTGAAAGATAGTTTTACATCAATCTGGGTTGCAAGTTGTTTCCTTTAGGACTTGAAATACTTCAAGCTCTTCTTCATAGTTGTGTTGAGAAGCCTGTTGTGATTCTGATTGGTTTTCCTTTATACGTGATGTTTCTTTTTTTTTTTTCTTTTTGGTACTGGGGATGAACTCACAACCTTGTGCTTGCCAGGCAGGCACTTAGGCCACTGAGCTAAATCCCTGGCCCATATGTGATGTTTCTTTTCTCTAACAGCTGTTAATAGTCTGTTCTTGTGCCAAATTTCTGGGATCTTATTATATGTCTGAGTGTAAATTTATTTTGGTTTTTGTTAGTTGGAGGTCTGTACACTTCACTTATTTGTACGTCAGATCTTTTTCCCATGCTTGGGAAGTTTTGTAAATACTTTTGTATATCATTTGTGTTGACCCCTGCCTTTTTTTTTTTTATTTAAAGAGAAACAAAAGCATGTAACGGTTAGAGATAATACAGAATTCCAAAAAAAAGATAAACAATAAGAAATCATTAGTTAATAAATTACCTATTGTCCTCTTAGAAATAGTTGTTCAAGTTACAAAATTAAAGCATACAAAGTAGATAGTCAAACAATGAGAGGGTAAACAGTTATGCATGCATGAATCTCTGCATGTATTTCTATCCTTTCTGTATTAGAGGGAAAAACAAAACTTAGCAAGACAAAACAAAACAAATTCCTATAAAAACATGAAACCAAAAAGTCGTATAAAACCACAGTACAAGGTGCTCTACAATGATTACTGTGCTGTTTCTTATTATCTTCAATAGAATGTCTATATCATCAGGCATAATTGAATATAGCAGTATAATTGAGTAAAGCAGTAAGTAACAGTATTAGTAAAAATCAAACATTGTAGACAGTATAAAACTTCAAAGGCAGGTAATAATCAAACCATAGTGAATATTCTAGTGGATCTTGTCATCTTAAGTGCAGTTGCCTATACTCTCAGACTTGATACTATCAATCATAACAGCTTTGAATAAAATCTATCAATACAAAACAGCGATCCAACAAACCAGATTCGATTACAATCAGTCATGGTGAAACAGTGTAGGTTTTACAGAGCTTTAGATTAAGTTAATAGGAAATTAAGGATGATTACCGTACTATATATCCTGTTATTTTAGGGATTGCTGTCTGTGCCCTCAAATCTAGTACAGGTAGAATGACTGGAACAGAATATAATACATCTAAACATAGTGTGAGCAATGTGGGTTTTAAATCCTGGCTCACTATTAACACTATAGCATATCAAGGCCATCTATGTTAGTTTCTAGTTATCCTTCTCTGCCTCATTTCTGCTATGCTATTCCTCTGCCTTTGTCTAGTCCTCTCCCCCATTACATTGCCTGCCCCACTCATTGAGGCCCTTCTGCCACCGTTCCCAAAATCCTGGTATTTTTCTTCTCTCTAGAATGTCCTTCAGTATTCTCTATAGGGTTGGATTGGTGGTCACAAACTCCCAGTTCCTCTTTGTCATGGAAGGATCCTGTCTCTCCATTAATTTCTAGTCACAGTTTTGCAGGGTACATCAATCTGGGCTAGAGGTGATTTTCTTTCAGGACTTTGAATACTTCACTCCAAACTCCTCTTCATCTGATGGTCTGTGTCGAGAAGTCAGCTGTGATTCTGATGGGCTTACCTTTACAGGTAATCTGTTTCTTTTCTCTGATAGCTTTTAATTTTCTGCTTTTATACTGAATTTCTGGCATCTTGATTATTATATGTCTGGGTGTAGATCTGTTTTGGTTGTAGGTGGCTGGAGTTCTGTATGCCTCACACAACCGTATGTCATTTTCTTTTCCCATGCTTGGGCAGTTTTCCTTAATTATTTCCGTGAATAGCCTTTGTAATTTGCCTGTATGTATTCCTGCTTCTTCGTTCACATTTCTTATTCTTAAATTGTAGATTCTCTTCTCATCTTCTAGCTTTTGTATTGTTATTGCCTGTTTCCTTGTTATTTTTAAGAGATCTTTCCTTTCATGATCACACACTGCCAACTTGTCTTCAAATTTTGATAGTCTATCCTTAGTTTCTTTTAAGGAGTTTTGCCAGCTTTCAATGAGTTTTTAATTTCCTGGTAGTCTCTTTGAATCTGCTTCATGTATTCTATATTTTCTTTATATTCTTTATCGAATGTTTCTCTGCTTTTTTTGTGCTCCTCCCTTCTTCCATGTGTATCATCCTGAGAGATGCTTCCTGAGAGTATTTCTTTTATTACTCTACTCATACCTTGCTTTACCTGATTTAGTATTTAAGTTTTGGGCTCGTCTACAAGGTCCCAAAGATATCTCTTAATGTCCATTGAAGCCATGTCTGATGTTGTGTGTTTGCCACTCTCAGTCTTCCTTGTTTTTCCTTCTCCTGGATCAGTGCTCTCAGGGTTTTGGGCTGGGGTCCTCCTCCTGCCTCTCTCTCCTGTCATGGCTCTGGCTTCCTCCACACGGGTTACAGTGCAGGTCCCAGCCCCCTTCCCTGTTGTTCATGTTTCCTCTGAAGCATGCTGGCAAGGGACCTACACCCTCTCCTGGCTGCTTTGTCACTGAGGTGTAAGCAGCAGCTGTATTTGCCTGCCCCTCCCCACTGGGCCAGCCAAACTTCAGGTGCCTTCACCTGGTTAATACTTGCTAGGCGCAGCGAATCAACTTGGGACCGCTCACTGGGTCCCGGCCAGGGGCGCGGCCCAGTCCAAGCAACTCCCACGAATCTGCTTTTGGGAGGGAGCAACCAAATGAAGTCACTGTTGCTCCCAGTTCAGGCTCCTCCTGCCCATTTCCAACATGTCGCCCATTTGGTCACGCCCTTCCTGTGTGTGGGGGGTCTCATTCCCAGCACTGATCGTGGATTAATGAAGGTCCCTTCACTGGCTCCACTCTCCATTGGGCTCACCAACCCCCAACTTCAGTGCTGCTGCTGTGCTTCCTGTGAGTGGCGGCTGGAACAAGTTTGGGCGGCTCTGCCAGCCAGCACAGATTCAGGGCTTTGCAAACTTGGCAGGTTGTCGCGAACAAAAACGCTGGTCCTGTAATTTTTAGCTGTTTCAGTTGTAGTCCCGAAGTATTTGACGAGCTTTTTTTTACATTTTAATTTCTTCCTGTGTCAAGAGGATCCATCTCCCTCTGTCTGGGTCTCTCCAAGGTGTTTTATTCTGGCAAATGAGTTGTTTCTCCCAGAAGGCTTTGTATTTTGTTGCTCACTGATCAGCCATCTTGTCTTCTCTCTGACCTCTACCTTTTTGCAATCACCTGTCAGTCTTAAATTATTTTTCTTTGCATTGTCTTGCAGCCACTGAACTGTTATTTTCTGGTTCCTTGTTATTTTTAAGAGATCTTTCCTTTTGCAATTGCTAGCTGCAATCCTGTCTTCAAGGTCTAAGAGTCTATCTTCAGTTTCTTTCAAGTGGTTTTGCAAGCTTTCAGTGAAGCTTTTAATTTCCTAGATATCTCAATCTGTTTCATGCATTCCAACTTTTCCCTGTATTGCTCATTCAGGGTTTCCCTCATTTCCCTATGTTTTGTTGTTGTTGTTGTTGTTTTTGTACCAGGCATTGAACTCACAACCTCACACTTGCCAGACATGTGCTTATGCCACTGAGCTATATCCCCAGTCTCTCATGTCTTCTTTAAATAAGCTCAAAAAGAGAAATGAGAGGACATGGGGATATACTATAGCAACGATGGCCTTTTCATTATGTTTCTCATTTCTTATTTTACTTGAGATATTATTTCTGATCTGATTTCTTTTACAGCTTCACAAAGTAGCTTCTTTACCTCAGTTGCCATCAACCCAGAAATTTCCCACATCTTCTGGGCCTGTTCTGTGTGGGCTGGAGCCCAGAGCCTGCCCCTTGCTTCCCTGTCCCAACATTCTCATCTGGATGAGCCAGCCATGGGTCCCAGGTGCCTCCTGCACTAATTATATGTTCATGGTATAGGGGAATGGGTCAGGCACCTGGGTTTCTCTTAACCCAGGTTCCTGGGGAGGCAGTGGGGGGTGGGGGTGTTGTTTCTCTGAGGTGTGCCTGGCTGATTCTCTTGGCCCACGCTGGCTACAGGTTCCTGATAGTGGCCTGCATGCATGCAACAGTGGCACTGGCTACCTGTGGAAGGGTCCCAGTGGTGGCCTGTGTGCCGGGGGTGGAAGGGGAAGGCTATTTTTGTTTTTTGGGACAGTATCTTGCTATATGGTCCAGGTTGTCCTTAAACTCACTATGTAACCTAGGCCAGCATCAAACTCATGGCAAGCCTCTTCCTCAGCCTCCCAGCTGCTAGAATTACAGATGTGCACCACTACCCCCAGCTTGTACTGAGTTCTAAAGTAAGAATAACGAACTAGGTACAGTGGTACATGCTTGTGATCCTATCTATTAAGGAGGCTGAAGTAGGTGGATAGTGAGCTCAAGGCTGACAGGCAACTTAGACCATCTCAAAATTAAACAGAGGGCTGAGTGGGGGGGTATAGTTCACTGACTTGCCTGCCATGCATGGAACCCTGGGTACAGTCCTCAAAGTGCAAAAGTAAAATGAATTAACTGGTGAGGGGAGAGCTTATGTGACAACTTTTTGCGAAGATATGGTGAGGGAAGAGGGAGACCAAAAAGTGCCATTTAAGTTCACAAAACATGGCACAGGATGAGGTTGGAGAGCTTTAGAATCTAGCCAGAAGATGCTTTCCATTCCTGAACTGTGTATTAAATCGTTTCCACCCTAATGAAGTAGAAGTTTTACGACAACACAGCAGAGCAAACATTTTGGACAGTATGTCCCTTTGCTTCCATCAGCACATACTGGTACTGGGTTCTATCCTCCCTCCCACCCAGCTCACACCTGTCTCCTCTGTCCCCTCCAAAGTAACTCAGATAAACACAGAATCACAGGCCAGGGATTTAGCTCAGTGGCTTAAGTGCCTGCCTGGCAAGCGTAAGGTTGTGAGTTTGATCTTTGGTACCAAAAAAAAAACAAAAACAAAAAACCACAGAATCATGTGATACACTTCATTATCCTAACCATCCATCATCTCCAGAGATGGTTTAGGGATTAAAATCTGTTTGCTAAGGCAGGCATGGTAGCACACACCTGTGATAGCAGCACTCTTTATAAGATGAAGCCAAAGGATTCCAGGTTTGAACTCAATCTGAACAACTCAGATTCTGTCTCAAAAAGGGCAAAGGGCCAGGCATGAGGGGACATGGGGATATACTATAGCAATGATGGCCAGAGACGAGTACCCAAACTGCAACCCAAGACCCACTTATTTATCACAAAGAGCCAACACTGCAATTGAACCTAAACACTAACGTTTTAGTTTAGAAAAAACTGATACATTAACATCTTTTGTCTTAGAAACAGATTCACTACCACTGCACTACAAAACAAAAGCCCTGGTTTCAATCTTTAGTACTAAAAAACAAATCAAAACAAAAGCTCCTGTTAATGGCCATGATTGAATTTTTTTTCATGATTGAATTCTATCATCAACACCAAGAGGTTAATTCCACAGGAACAGCAATGACAGGGTCTCCTGCACACTTTGTGGCCATATCAGGGAGTCTCATAGGGCATGTAAGTTTCGTCCTTACTCTAACAGTAATGGGTGGCTACTGAAGGACTTGCATGAAGATGAGACACAGGTTTGCATTCTGAGGAAAATCATCTCTTTGCATGACAGCAGACAGAGTGGAAGAGGGCCTATAGTGATGCAATGAAGCCAATGAATGTCAAAGCCCAACTGAGCTTGGATTAAAATGGTGATAGTGGATTTGGAGAGAAGTAGAAAGGTTTAAGAGTAAAAAGTAAAACTGATACTTTGTATGGAAGACAAGGGAAAGTGAAGCAATGGCAGAGGGGTGGGAAAACCTTCAGATGTTGGCTTTTTTAGGAGTGAGGATAGAGCCACTTACTAAGAACACTGGATGAGAACCAGAAGATCAGGGAGAGGGGCACACTAAGTCATGAGCTTGATTTTAGACATAAGTTGTGTTAACAAGAGCCAAAAGCAAGTAGGATGTGATGTCTATGGTTGTTGAGTCTCTAAGAGTGGACTGGGCTGCAGAAGAAATGAAGTCATTGTAGAATAGTACAAATTGATGATGTGGTTCTAAGTTGGCTACCAAGGAGAAGACAATGGACACATAAAAAGAGAGGGCTAAGGATCAGGCCCAAAGAAATGCTGTTCAAAATTATTTCCAGGGGCTGGGGATTTAGCTCAGTGGCATAAGTACCTTCCTGACAAGTGTGAGGTCATGAGTTCAATCCCCAGTACTGCCAAAAAAAAAAAAAAAGGAGCAAAATTATTTCCACTGTTTTCACTGTATTGTTGTGCAACTTTGGTTTTTTTTGTGGTACTGGGCATTGAACTCAGGGTCTTGTGCATGCTAGGCAAGCACTCTACCACTGAGCTACATGTACAGCCCCTGCAAAAGCTTTTTAATAGGATGAGATCCCAGTTGATTCTTTGTAGTATTTCCTGTGTAGTCTTGGTTTTTATTCATGAAATGTTTGCCTACACCTGCGTCTTGAAGTGTTGTACCTGTCTTCCAGCAGATTGTTTAATATTTAGATGTTTAATGCATTTTTATTTTAGTTTAGTGCATGGTATGAAACTTAAGAGTAGTTTTAGTCTTGGGCATGTGGAAAGCCAGTTTTTCCATTAAAGAGGCTATCTTCCTTCCAGTACACATGATGGGCTCCTTTGTCAAAGACAGGCTGAGTATGTTTGGAGTTATTTCCACATCTTCTAATCTGTCCCACTGATCCTCAGGTCTGGTTATTTTTTTTCCCAGTACCATGCTGTTTTTATCACAATAGCTTTATAGTATAATTTCAAGTCAGGAATTGTGATGCCCCCTGCCTTGCCTTTGTTGCCTAAGATTGTTTTGGCTGTTTTAGGTCTCTTCTGGTTGCAAATGAATTTTAGGGTTGTTTTCTCTAGTTCTTTGAGGTATGCTGTTGGTATTTTGATTGGTATTGCATTAAATCAGTGTAACTTTTGGGAGTATGGCCATTTTCACTACGTTGGTTCTTCCTACCCACATGCAAGGGATATCTTTCCATTTTCTGATATCCTCTTCAATCTCCTTTTTCAGAGTACATTTTCAATGTATATATCTTTTGTTAGATTGCTTGCTATTTAATTTTTTTGCCAATGCTATTGTAAAAGGTATTGTTTCCCTAATTTCTATCAATGCCTTTGTTGTTGGTGTATAGCAATGCTATTGATTTTTTGATGTTGACTTTCTATCCAGCTATGTTATTGAATTTGGTTATTAAATATAAAAGTCTTTTGGTGAAGTTTTTGGAGCCTTCTATGTAGAGTGCCATGTCATCTAAAGAACTGAAAAAAAAAAAATTAGAGCCTACAAACTTAAAGACCCAATCCAAAAATGTGCATCTGAGGTCAACACACACTTCTGAAGGAAGAAATACAAACAGTAAGTAAATATATGAAAAAATGTTCAACATCACTAAGTATTCAAGAGATGCAAATTAAAACAATGCTGAGATTCCACTCCAGAAAGAATGGTTACTATTAAGAAATCAACCAATAACAAATGCCGGCAGGCTGTTGGGAAAAAGGAACACTTCTTCACTGTTGGTAGAAGTGGTATAACTACTGTGGAAATCAGTGTGGAGCTTCCTCAAAAAACTAGGATGGGAGGTCCCATTCAACCCAGTTATTTCCCTTTTGGGTATCTTCCCAAAAAAATTAAAAACATCATACCGCAGAGATATATATGTGCACCCATGTTTATAGCAGCACAGTTTATAATAGCTAGATCTTAAAAACAACCTAAATGTCCATAGACTGAGGGACAGATAAAAAAGATGTGGTGTTTTTATACAATGGAGTACTTACTACTCAGTCATAAAGAAGGATAAAGTGCACACTTTATAGGTAAATGGATGCACCTTGAGAACATACTCAGTAGTGAAATAAATCAGACACACATGTAAATATCACAATGTTTCTCTGGTGTGAGATACCAAAAGCATAATTAAGGACCAAAATGTATAAAAGGTATTGTGGAACAGGAAGAAATTGTTCAAAATAAAGTAGAACTAAGGAGCGTTGAGGGGAAAAGGAAGAAGGGAAAAGAAAAAGAAAATGACAAAAGGAGGATAAAATGGAAACAAACTTTGTAAATAAGGAGAGGAAGAAGGGTTAAGGGAGAGGATGGGATTGGAAAGAAAAAAAGGAACCAGGATACATCTCTGTGATCACTATGTATATCTAAGTTGTATCAATAAATTTAATTTTTAAAAAATGCTGTGCAGCATTTAGGAGGAAAAGGCTGAATCTGTATGGGCTGGAGGCTTGAGGAGTGGGGAAAGTTTGAAACAACATTTGTGAAAAAGGAGGAGTTAAAGGAATAGCAGCCTTGAGGACCCAGTCCAGTTTGTTGCTGGAGAACATACAGCAGAACCACTGAGCTGGGCTGTGGTCTTTGTCACTGTCCTGTAGCAGCTCAGGTATAGGGCAGGGCAGAGAGACTGAGGTCTGTGACCCCAGAGGTGAGCTTAATGTCCTGAAGATTCTTCTTGAGAGACTGCCCTGTTCCCAACAGGGGAGAGGAAACCTGACCCTGAAAAGTACCCTAACACAATCTACCAGGGGTCTTCCTCCAGTCAGCCCAGGGCTGAGTGCTTCCCTCTAGGGTGTCTGCCTGCCCTGCAGGGTACTCAATGCAGCTGTCACACACATTAGATGTGGGCTTTAGCTTTAGTCCATTTTCTCATCCATTGCCCAGTGACACCCAATTAAGCATCTGACCACACAGCTGATGAGCCAGTTGTCTCTAGTTCAGGACCATTACAGTCCAGCTCTTTTCCCAACTTTCTCCATCTAGTGCACATACCCTCTGTGTACTAAAAGGGCTAGTGTGGGGTTCCATTCAGCACAGCCAAAGCCTACCCTCCACTCTACACTCATTTCCCTCAAAAAGCAGCAGCCTGCTGGAGGCAAAATACATTTTGCAGTACTTTTAATACACAAAACAAAGGAGGTCAGCTAAGTGACCAGCTTTCATTCTACATCCAGAGTTCAAGTACAGACCCAGACCCACTGGGAAATAAGTTACAGTTCACAGTGCGTTGGAGCCAAGAGCAGGAAATGCTGTTCTACTGGCAGCATGGGAGTAAGGATTTTCTGACGATGAAAGGGTGAAAACAAATGCTTCTGAAGTTTGGCAGGAACCCAGTGTTCAAGAAACAAGGTGAAGTGGCTGATGGCAGCATAGAGCCAGGCAAGGCTCAGGAAAAGCCCAGCCTACTCTGCATGCAGACAGGAAGGGCAGCTGGTGCAAGTACCTCTTCATTTGGCACCATTCCCACGACACAGCGCATCATCTGTGATCCCTTCTGCTTCCTCAGATGCCTTGGCACTCCAGATAAAGCCAGCCAGCGATACAAGACAGTTCTCGGCCAGTTTCTGTAAGTCGGCCTCTGTGCACTTTTCTCTGACTTCTCCTGGGCTCCGCTGCTCTGTCACTGCTCCTCCCACCCCCAGCCAGCCTTCTCAGTGCATGTAGGCCTTCGGCTGCTCCATGGCCTGGTGTGCCTGCAGCACTGCCACCGCCTCTTCTATCTGTAGGACATACGTTGGAGGGGTTTAGTGCAGTTGCCCCAGCAGGCTCCCAGGTGAACTGTGACCTCTCCCTCACTCAGCATGCGAGATGTGAGAAGTCTCTGCCCTTTGCCCTTTGTGGAAATGTCTGAAGCATCTATGTGGTGCCCTCACCCACTGCAACTTACAGGATCCCATGCCCCACTGTCACTTCAAGTTAGAGGTTCACTGCTGGAGACCAGAAGAATCTGAACCTTTATATTGAGTCAGAATAAAGAAGCTGCTTTTACCAATACTTGGTTTATGGAGTGATCCAGAATTAGTCTGTGGAGGGGCTGAAGTAACACAGCCTCTCCCACTCCAGCACTGAGCAGGCCTTCGGATATTACTAAGAGCAAAATCCACTTCATGTCCTAGCATGACTTGGACAGCCCCTGTCCTTAGGTCTCCTGCTGCCCTACCTACCTTAGCTTGGAGGGACTCTGGAGATTCCAGCATGAGCAGCAGGTCTGAATTGTCGATCTCTAGCAGCATGCCTGTGATCTTGCCAGCCAGCGCAGCGTAAACCTCAGGGATAAGATGATAGAGACGCTCCCCTGTGTGGAACAACCCCTGATTGCTATGCACACATCTGGCTCACACCCCAGCAACCCAGCAGTGGCACCATGAAGAGCAGTGAGGACACATGGGTTCTTGTCCCAAAAGTGTTCCATCCAGCGTGTGTCACTAAACCTTACTGGGACTTCTTTACCCATTGTAAAGTATGCAGAGCAAACTCCACTTTGAGGATGGTTTGAAGAAAGTTGTATGGATGGCGTCTGACACAACATTGTGTTTAAAGACTACTCTTGTGTACAAGCACAATCGTGAATGCCTGTAATCCCAGATACTAGGGAACCGATACAGGAAGATGGTAAGTTTGAGACCAGCCTGGGCAACATGATGAGATTTCATCTCAAACAAAAAACAAATACAGTGAGCACAGTATTAAAAAAAAAAAAAAAAAAAAGACTTCATGTCCATTTTGCAAGAAACAATTCTGACATTAATTCTAGACAGGATATGGTAATACAGAACACAAGACTTTTCAGGATAGGGGTAGTGAGAAATATATAAAATAAACTCACATTCCACCATGAAGTCATTTCTAGCAACAGGGCCTCTTGTTGGTGCCGACCAGCCTTGGCAGTGTATGGAGGGTTCAGCCAGGATCAAGCCCTTAAATCTCGAGTATGAGGGGTCTTCCCATGAGGAGAATGGCAGTGTTTACAGAGAACTGCTAACAAAGCTTTCTACCTCTGGGGCCAGAGATATATAGCTCAGCAGCAAGGGCCTGCCTGGCAAGCATGAGGTTTTGAATTTGATTTCTGGTACCAAAAAAACAAAACAAAACAAAATAAAACAAATCTACTTCTATTATGCTCTTTAAATTTTTCTTTGGTGGTGGGGTGGAATGGGATGCAAAGTGGCAAAACCCTAATAAAGTAAGCTGAGAAAACAATGATGTGGTGCCATTAAGGGCCTTTACAGAAGGGCCTAGAGATCTTGGTGGCTATGCAGTAAAGAACCTGACAGAGGAGCAAGCCTGCTCCTTTATTCACAGTTAGTATCTTTAGCAAAACCTGTCTCAAACTCTGGGTATGGAGATGAACTGAGCAAGGAATTCAGAGACCACTGGGAACTTCCCGTATTTATCTAACGTACAGATGTTTCACACTACCCTGTGGTAGGCACCAGAAGACATGAAATTTGGCACAGCTTCCTCTGGTTAGAAGAGGTGTGAAGACCTGTAATACCCAACTCCAGCCTTACCCTTACTCTGCTGCCTGGCCCCACATCCAGGCATCTCTCACCTACATCAGAATCACAGAATGGCAGAGCCAGAAAGAGCCTGAGGATTATTAGTCTGACCAGTGTTTTAAGACATGAGAACAGGAGCCTCAAGAGTAGAGGTGGCTTGGGTAAAGTCACCCAATAGCTTTATCAGTGACAAAAACCAGGCTTCATCTCCACATGACTTTACTCAGGGTGCTCCTAACAGGTGAGCCAGCCCCCAGCCCTGCTTTCCCTGGCCAGCAGAGGGATCACTCACCAATCATCTGCTTTTGCTCATGGAGCGGTGCTGCAGCCAGCATGGATGCGGTCAGGGGCTCCTGGCCAGGGACATGCACGGCAGGCTCTGGGACCTGCAATGGTGCCAGGGACACATCCTTTAACCACATGGATGGGAATGGTCTCCAAACACTTACTCTGGGAAAGGGGACTGGGGAACAAAGTCCCTACATGAATTAGAAGTAAAAAAACAGGCTCTAGGCTAGACATTCTATGAACCCATACAGACCCTGATGAACCTTGCCAAATGAAACCCATGCATCACAAATCACTTTGTACCAAACAAAGCACTTTATTGGACAGCTTCAGGCAAATATTCCCAGCACACTCCTGACCCTTCTACATCTTAGTAACTTTAAAAGTGCTTTTGCTATTTAAAAATTATTCTTGCTCATTCTGCAACAAATAAATCAAACTAGACACATTGAAATTCTAGATAATGCTGGATTTGAGACTTTTTTTAGACAAGGAGATGTAGCCTTTAAAATTCATTATAAGATGTTTAGTTCTATTTTGAACCCTAATTACATCCATCACTATTCAGCATTTTTTTTTTTTTTTTTGAGACAGGGTCTCACTGTGCAGTTCAAGCTGACCTTGAACTCATGCAGTCTCCCTGCTTCAGCTTCCCAAGTGTTGGGATGACATGCACCACCACAATCAGAATGCATGTTTTTTTGTTTTGTTTTCTTTTGGTCTTTTTGAAATAGGGTCTGACTATGCAGTTAAGGTTGGCCTTGAGCTCACTTTATAGCTCAGGCTGGTCTTGAACTTGCAACGATCCTCCTACATCAGCCTCCCAAGTGCTGAGATTACAGGTGTGCACCCCCATGACTAGCATGCATATTCTTAGAATACCTTCCCTTGCTGCTCAGTAAAAATACTAAAGAGGTCCAAAATAATTTTGGTAATAACCTATGCAAAACAATTCATGATCAGTAAAGAAACTGTGACACTGGCCTTTCTCTTCTGTTAGTAAGGTTGGTATTTCATAACCATACACATTAATAAGGGAAATTCTATAAGCTAAGAAAAAGAAAAAAACCAAGGGCCAAAAGAGCTAACACCTTAACCAAGTTTCTGAGCCAAGACTTCCAGAGCCCATGGGTCATATGTGTAGTTAGCCATCCTTACCCCGTGGGCCAGGTGTACAGTTGAGGAACAGGTGCATGGCAGGAGACATGGCCCTTCTGTAGAGCATGCTGCCCTGCCCATAGTCTGGGTACCAATGTTGGCTGTAAAAAAGAAGCAGAGTTTAATGGCGCCTATCAAAAATACAAAACAGAAAATAACGAGTATAGGTTAGAACAGAAAGAAATTGAAACTTGGGCACTGTTGGAAATGTAAATGATTCAGCCATTACAGGAAAAAAGCATGAGCCTTCCAAAAGGAAGGAGATTCTAACTCAAGGTAGAGCATAAATGAAGCTTAAGGATATTGTGACATGTGAAATAAGCCAGTCACAAAAAGACAACTACTGTATCATTTATTTATATCAAGGACCTAGTATAGAAGAGATTTAGTGGGTATAGAGTTTCAGTTCTGCAAGACAAAAGATGTTTGCAAGATGGGTGTGGTGATGGTTTGCATCAAGTGTGAACATACTAAATGTCACTGAACTAGTACACTTAAAAATGGTTAAGTGGTAAATTTTATACGTATTTTACCAAAATTAAAAAAAAAAAAAGTCAGAACCTGATAGGCAACCTCACATCAGAGATTGTACCCAACTCCTTTGTGTGTAATTCCCAGTACCAAGCACAGAGCAGCACAGAGACTGAGAACATCTGCTGAGTGAGGGAACAGATGTGATTGCCTTTGAGCCAAAATCTATACCCTTGGTCACAACTGTTGTAATACTTCCTAAGGTTCACATCCTGGCATGTGTGATCTCAAAAATTCTCACAACGAAGTGACTGCCCCATTTTTATCACTATTTTAAAGAACAAATGATCAGAGAAGAGTTAGCAAAAGCCACAGAGTGGGTGGATCTCAGGAGCTGGAGGCCAATCCAACACGCACAGCCTCCAAAGTCAAGCTGGCTCACCAAAAAGGCAAGTCACTATCAAGGCCAGTCCAACTCCCCTCCCCTGCTACCTCCCAGCACCAAGACCTTGCCCCACCCTCCTCTGACCCCCATTCTTCTTGCCCTGCCCACACTCACCCACTCTCTTGGTGTGGGGTGCCAGGTGTGGCACCTGGGTAGAGGCCTGCCTGACACTGCTGACATGGGCCTGGGGGCGCCGGGGCAAGCCTGGTGGCCGGACCATTGAGGCAGCTGGAGGGCAGACAGCTTGTGGCGCAGAGATAAAAGGAGAGAGAAAGGTTGTGGCAGTAGTAATCAGAGTGGCAAAATACCCTGAAGGTTCCAGGGCTGGAAAGGGCAACAAGAAATTCATGGCAGAGAGATGGGTCAATTCAGCTAGAGGGGGATGCGGAAATCTGCAATAACAAACCCAGTTCCTGTCTGCCCAGAGTCCCAAGATGCATAAGAACTAAGACAATATACTTAGTCCCAAGACAGTTTTAAGTGAGTGTGAACTTGGCTTTTATAGAGAAAGGCTATATATTACCAAAATAACCAGAGAATTTCAGTTTCTCAGCTTTGCAAGAGGTTTCAGCTCAAATTAAGTCTTTGGAAATACACCCCACCTGGCCTATAGGTTTGGCCCTGGGCCCAGTGCTTTATGCCCATCTCCTTTAGGCCCATGAGCAGAAGAGGAAACTGTGGTTCAGAGAGGCAAAGCGACCCACTCAGGAAATGGTAGGGCCATGCTTGGCTCCTGTGTTACGCACTGCCTCTTAGAGCCCACACTCATGGCCGGGCTGAGGGTGGAAGGGGTCAGTTCACTCACGCGAAGGTCTCTGGGACTGGGCTGTCCACCTGGAGGCAGGCTGGATGGGGGCCATGGAGCCAGAGCTGCCACAGCAAGTGGCCTGTGTTGGAGGCTGTGTGGGAGGAGAGGACCACAGAATGAGGAGCTCTGCAACAGGCTAGGGTGGGAACTACAGTCCCTCAGGGACACCACTGCGTGACTCCACCTCCCCTCCAGGGCACAGGCTAGAAAAGACCTAGGAAGCCGGCATGCAGGCTCCTTCCGCCCATCTCAGGGTGCCCATTAGCCCTGAACCTTTCAAGATGATGTCAGGTTTCAATCCTTGCTTCTTACCAGGCCTAACCCAATGGCCTAGATTAAGAAGGTGACACATCCCACTCTAGCGTGTGCCAGCTCAAGCTTACTGCTAAAGGAGAGGGAAGAGTACCAACCCAGCAGCCTTCAGTGGCTTAAATGTTCCCAAACATTCAGAGCACTAACCACCAAGGGAGGTATTACTGGACATCCCCCGCAAATGACCATCCCATTTAGGGAAACATTACATACACTTGCCTGTTGAGAAGTTATCACAAATACAGATATATTAGCAGAGAGCAATTGATACAGTAAAGAAATTTAAGATTCCTCGTTTAATGCAAAATCGCCCAAATTTGTTTGACCCCATTCTTTTTCTCCACAACATTCAGCAATCTCTCCAAGACTAAAAGATGCTGTTTGACAGCAGCAGAATCCATCTCCTTACAGATGCGGACACTGAGGCTGGAAAGCCTGCCTAGCAAGTTTCAGCACTGCCTACTTCTGCCTGTGAAGCTACCATCTCCCTGTGAAGCTCTCTGGAGGAGGTGGGCGGGAGCTACGGGCAGACTGTCACCTGGGGCACAGTGGGCAGGAAGTAGCTGTTGGGCTGCTGAAAGGAGCCCAAGACAGGGCGGCCCAAGGCCTGCACCGTGGAGAGGCGCTTCATGTACTGGTTGGTCAAGATGGCCTTCCGCTCCTCTTTACGCTGGGCCAGTGCCACATACAGCGGCTTGGTGCCCACGATACATCCATTCATCTCTGTCACAGCCTTTGTCGCCTCTTCTGGAGAGGAAAAACACACAAAGCCAAATCCCTTGCTGTGGTCACCCTCTGTCATCACCTAAAAGCAAGACAAGACAAGGGTTGCTGCGGGTGGAGAAGGAAGCTCCAGGGCTGTGCTCCCCTCCTTCCTCGGGACTGAACCCCACAGCTAGCAGACCCATGAAAAATCCATGAGTGGTGTCCACTCCAAGTTGACTGAGGCCTACTGTGTGCTGGACACTTTTCCTGCCATCCCAGCTCACACACAGTCTCCTTATAAAGGAAGTACATTGGCCCCTACCTTCTTGGGGAGGGAAGGGAGACTCAAGAGTAACTTGTCCACCAGATGCAGTGGTGCACACTTGTAATCCCAGCCCTTGAGGCTAAAGCAGGAGGACTGTCACAAGTTCAAGGCCAGCTCAGGTAACATAGTGAATTCAAGGCCAGCAAGAACCACACAGCAAGAGCTTGTCTCAACAGAGTGACTTGTGCAAAGTCACCCAGCCACGGGCTCATACACAGCCAGGGCTCGGCACACTACCTGGTAACTCTACTGCCTCTGCCAGAGTCTTTAGGAGTCTGGGGAAGCTGTTCTCAGTCTTACTAAGATAACATTATTGGGAATAACTTTAAACTTAAACATTACAAAAACAGTATGGAGAGCTGCTGTGTATCTTTTACCCAGCCTCCCCTGATGTTAACATGGTACAGTTGTCAAAACTACAACAGAAACACGGAGGCAATGCTGGTAACTATTACACACGAGTGCCTATTAACCACAGTGTACCACCTGAATGCCAGACTTCATCCAGATTTCATTTTTAAAACCAGTATCTTTTTCTCTTCAAAGATCAGAGCCATATGGCACTTCTAACCTTTCTCAGAGTCAAGACACTGGCCTGATTCACACTCTAGAAAGACTAGAGCTATTTTATTTATCTCCTGTCCCTTCAGAAGCCACATTCTAATTCAATGAGTTTCAAACTGCTGCTTCTCAGCATACCTGAGGGTCCACACATCCTTTTCAGGGTATCACTAATAAAATTCAGGGGATCTGTCAATGGGAAAAACTGATACCTTTGTTTTCATACTAACATTTTCTTCTATTATGAATATGAACAACAACAAAAATCAGTATTAGCCTTGTCTATAACTGTTAAAGAAAAATCAAATATTTTCATGTCATTACTGATCTCAAAAGATCATTTATGCTACCTGCTACTTTGATAGATCTCATTTTAATGTGTTAAACTACTACTGTTGCTTTAGTATTGAATTATATTTCAATACAATTTTTTTTTGGATACTGGGAATTGAACTCAGGACCTTGCACTTGCCAGACAGGTGTTATAACACTAAGCTAAATCCCCAGCCCTCAATTTTTTAATAATACTATTAATTTTATGTACTTAAAAATACTCAGGCTGGGCATGGTGGCTCATGCCTGTAATCCCAGCACTCGGGAGGCTGAGGCAGGAGGATTGTTGCGAGTTCGAGACCAGCCTGGGCTACAAAGTGAGCTCAAGGCCAGCCTGAACTGCATAGAGACCCTGTCTTAAAAAGACCAAAAAAAAAAAAAAAAAAAAAATTCATAGAAGGGTTCCACAGTCTCACCAGATAGCCAAAGAAGTTCTGACACAAAAATATTGTTAAGAACTATGAAGAATTTTTAGTACATACCAGGCATGGTGGCTCACATCTGCAATCCCAGCACTCTGAGTCTGAGGCAGGAGGATTGCAAGTTTAAACCCAGCCTGGGCAGGTTAGCAAGACCCTGTCTAAAATAAAAAATAACAAAGGGACCAGGGAGTATATCGCAACAAAAGGCTCTGATTCAATCCCCAGTATGGGAAAAAAAAGATAATAAAATTAGTAACAATAACAGTTATGCTGAACTTAGTCTGAGCTTGCTAGTGGTATATAAAGTTAATTTATATACCATGTAGAAAATATATAAAAGTCCCATCTTATTACACGGTGGCTTACCAAAAAGATGATCACCCCAGGTGAGCCTCAACTCTGAGCAATCCAAACTTACACTGTCCTTGCATTCAAGGAAACCTCAAGGTTAGTTAATCTCCCGAAATTACACGCACCCTGTGACAAATAAACACAACAATCAATACCCCAGTGCTCCACGGGCAGCCTGCTGAGCAGCAGCGATGTTTCCACTGCACATGTGGGTACACAGAAAGACAGTCACTGCCTCAGGTCCTAAGCTAGGAAACGGAGCAACTGGGATTTAGATCAACTCTAAGACATCAGCTTTCAACCACAGTACTATCTATGCCACATGCATACACTTACTGGAATGCGGGCCTGTGGATTTTTATCATGCTAAATCAAATTTACTCAGTCCTGCAACTTTCTATATTTGTCAAAAGATTCATAACCCAAAAAAGCATGTTTTCATAAATATCAGGCTTCCTGCAGGAAGTTTAAGATTCAACAGACAAAAGAGGACTTCCTGACCACTTTTCAAGAGCCCAGCCATCACATCTCATGTGCTGGTCCCCAGCCCTGTCTATCACCACACGGATCTCTTTGCAAGATTCCTACCAATGGCTCCCTACCTCCTCACAGCTAAGTCAAACACTGGGACACTTCCTCCAGGAAGCCTCCCCTCCTGTCCCACTGAGATCCCAAAGCTCCACCCTCAGTTCTGCTCCACCCCCATTTTAAAATACATGAATTAGCAATGGTCTAACTTTCTCAGTAGACTATAAACTCCTCAAAGACAGGGACCACATCCAATCTATCTGATTCATTCCTGTAGGCTTCCCACAGAGCCTTGTATAAATGAATAAACACTCACACTCATCTGTTTGGTTTTGGTTTTTGTGGCACTGAGGGTGGAGCCTGTACTAGGCAAACATTCTACCATTAAGCTTCAACCCAGTCGCTTGTGTATGCATACTAGGTAAGCACTCTACCACTGAGCTACATCTCCGGCCTTTTAATTTTGAGAAAAGGTTTCACAAAACTGCCTAGGCTGGCTTCAGACTCTTACTCTTCCTGCCACAGCCTTCCAAGTAACTAGGATTACAGGCCTTTGCCACAGCACCTGGCATATTACATCATCTTAAAGATATCTGGGGAATTTGGGGGGTTTTTTGGCTTTGTTTTGTTTTTTTGAGACAGGGTCTCTCACTTTATAGTCCAGGCTAATCTTGAACTCACTATGGAACTCAGACTGGCCTCAAACTCATAGCAATTTCCTACCTCAGCCTCCCAAGTGCTGGGATTATATGTGCCACCATGCCTGGCATCTGGGGAATTTTTAAAGGAAAGTGTCTGGGCCCTATCCCAGAGGTCTATACTTGGACCCAGGCATCCATAGTGAAGAAGTCCTTGGGGAATTCAAATGAGAAGCCAGGGTTGGGAATCATGCAGTAAGCCTAGCGCTCTCAGTTTTACTGATGAGGCTCAAAAGACAGCTCAAGGTCTCGAGCTGCAGAGTAGAATGGCCAGGTTTACATCTCGGGTGCTTCACAGGATTGAGCACATAGTTGGTGCTCAATAAATGGTGAAGAACAATGCAGCCCAGCTCTCATTTTTCAGAAGGAGAAACTAAGGCCTAGAAGGGGTTATATCACTGGGCAACGCCAGACAACAAAAGTCCACAGAGACATAAATGTCTGGAACCTGGCCTACAGTAGACACTGGCCTCTGTGTCTTCTTTCTTTCCCTGTAACCAGACAAGGCTGAAGATAGACTCTGAGTTCTCATGGGGTCATGCAGAGCCCTAGAAGAAGAGCTCAGCACCTACTCCCTGGAAGCCAGGCAAGAGGCTGGTGGGGACAGGAGAAAGAAAGGCTATCCCAGGAAGTGCTGTGGCCCTCACCTTTGCACTGGTAATCACTCCGTAGGGAGAGAATACTGTCCTCAGCGTCTCATCACTGATGGAGTCGTCCAGGTTCTTCACGTACAGGTTCACACCCTGTAGAAAGGGAATACTGCTCAGTGGAACCATCCCTGCAAGCCCAGACTGCCTTGGGTGAAGCCAGGAGGGACACTGAGCAGGCTGCTAACCCAGCTTTGTGTTGCACCCCAATCTCTCCACACAATGACAGCCAAAAGCTGCAGCTCATGGCGCTCCAAGCCCCTGGCAGTTTTCACACACGTGCACAGCTCCCAGCCTCTGCTCCTATCACAGATGGGAGCCACGGAGACACCTAAGTCCCGCAGCAGGCTGAGTCTGAGGTCAGCTGAAACACGGTTCTCCTGAAGGAATGGCAGTGGGGAGCAGCACAGAGGCCCTTGCAGGCCGGCTCCAGACCTGTGCCGGCTATAGGCCAGCTGCCACTCATCGTCTCATGCATTATCCTTACCTGGAACCAGGCACCACTCCAAGCTCTTGTACACATTTAACGTGTGATCCTCACAATGACCGGAAGAGGAGGAAATGTTAATCCTCATTTTACAGATGGCAAAACTGACAAACATGTTAAGCGCATTTTCTCAGATCAAACAGACAGCAAGTGACAACAACATAACTAAGCCACGCAGCCTGACCTCAGAGCTTAGGCTCCTTGCCACTGAATGCCAGCTGCCTGCTGGGCCTAGATGTCCTCCCCAGTAACCTCCCAAGCATGAAAGCATGTGAATACACAACAGAACTTGGACCACACAATTGGACAATTTAATATCTTGCTCACTCTGACTACACGCTGAATATTTTCTTCTGTAAGTCTATGAAACTTTAAAATGTTACATAGGCACAATGGCGTGTTTGCGTGTACATACAAGGGTTTCTCGGTCTCAGCATTAGTGACCTTTCATGTCACTCCTGTTTTAAGGGTTGCCCTATGCATATCTGCCAGCATCCCTGGCATCTACCCAGAAGATGCCACATGCACCTCACCCCTCAGATAGGGCAAGTGAAAATTCCGGGCACTGTCAGATATCCTGGGATAGGAAGACTGTCCCTCATTGAGAACTGAGTGTGGTTTTGTGTGTACGGGTATACACACACATGTAGTGTACACACATACCTGACAGGGTACACACACACGTAACCCTCTCCATGAAGCATCTATGACTTTTATCATTTTTTTTGTCGTTGCTGTTGTTTGCTTGACTTGGTTTTTTTGAAAGGTCTCACTGTGTAGTCCAGGCTACCCTTGAACTCCTTACATAGCCTCAACTGGTCTCATATCCACGATCCTACCACCTCAGCCTCCTGAGTGCTGGGGTAACAGGCATGCACAACATGCCCAGGCTATGGCTTTTATTAAGTTCATCTACTTCATCTACAATACTAATTTTGATCCAACTTATTAACTTCATGTAACTTTAATGACCACAACATTGTGACATTTGGATGTAACATATGTGGCCTAATTATCTGCTACCTGGAATAGGGTTTCTTGTAGGGGGTTTTAGAAACATGTAAGACACTTTGGTTTTCCACGACTTTAGGATGTAACAGGTATCAAGTGGGCAGAGACAAGGGATACTATGCTAACCAGCTGCACACAAAGGATTATTCCAACTGTGAGGCAGTAGTAACCCAAACAATCCCCTCTCATGGTTGGGTAGTATCCAGTCACTCCACTGTTAACAAGACAGGCAGTGGAGATTCCCATGTGCATGATTCCTGCCCCTAGCCAAGTTCCTAGAAGTAGGATGGCCAGAGGAAAGAGTCACAGTCAGCACCCCCAAACAACGTCCAATTTCATATACAAGTGGCCACCACCAGGAGGCCTGACCTTACCTGGTAGCGGGTCTGCCGGTCCTGCTTCAGCTGCTCGAACCTGCGCTTCAGTTCGTTCTGCCGCTCTGCTCGCTTCTGGGCCCGGCCCACATACAGCTGCTGCCCACTCACCTCCTTTCCGTTCATGCGGTCCACAGCCTGGGGTGGGAAGGAGAATGCTTGGCCACCACCCAAAGAAGAAGCTGGCCTCCAGTCCTGCATTTCGGCCTACAGGGACCACTTGCAAACCAGCCTGGTCTTGCTAGCTGAGAATAAGTAGTACCATGATAACAGCCATTTATAGTTCATCCACCTCTTAAAAACAGGGAACCAAATTTCACGGTGAACTACACGGGGGTTAGGGGCTTGGAAATGAACCCAGGGCCTTCACATTGAACAACACATATATCTCCAGCCCTTTACATTTTGTGTTTTGAATTAGTCTCAATAAGTTGTCCAGGTAGGAGTCAAACTTTCAATCCTCCCGCCTCACCCTTCAGAGGACTAGGACTAGAGGTATATGCCACCACGCTTGACTTAGATCTTTTTCTTTTTAAAGACAGGGTCTCAAATCAGGAGTGGTGGCACATTCCTGTAATCCTAGGACTCGGGAAGTGAGGCAGGAGGACTGGAAATGAGCTTGAGGCTAGTCTGGGCAACACAGTGAGACCCCGTCTTTTCTGTTTGGTGTTTTGTTTTGTTTTTGACTCAGGGTCCCAATGACTTGCTGAAGCAGAGCTCACACACACAACTGTCTTCCCTCAGTGTTTCAAGTAGCTGGGGTTATAGGCATTCACTACCACGCCTGGCTAAACTGTAAAAATTTAAAATTTGATTGAAACTCTAGTTTAAAAATGGAAAATTGAAATTTGCAGTCGTCGAGATTTCTAATTTACACATTTTAAACACATTTAAATGTTCTCATATTTAAAACACATATTACTCAGTGAAAGAGGCCAATCTGTACAGTTGTATATTATTTGATTCCAGTGGCATGACATCCTAGAAAAGGCAGAACTATGAGGCCAGTAAAACAATTAGTTGTGGGCAGGAGGAGTTAGGGGATAGGGAAGGACACATAGTCAGGGCACAGATTTTTAGGGCACTAAAAACAGTATATGCCCGGTATGGCACTGAAATTGTACATATATGTCCTCATATGTTTGTCCAAACGTACAGAACGCGTAAGGATGATACTGAACCATAGTTTAAACAGTAGACCGTGGGGGAGAAGGATGTGTCAAAGTAGGTTTATCAGTTGTAAAAAATAGACCACTCTCCTGGGGAAAGTTGGTAAAGGGACAGCCTGTACATGTGTTAAGAGAAGATTATGAAATAGCTGTGTCTTCCATTCCATTTTATTGTAAACCCAAAACTACTTTAAAAAATGGTCTATTACAAAATAGCTTACATTTAGGTCCTTACTACAACTATACATGGATAACTTGAACAAAAGAGCAAACAATTCTTTCAAAAAGACATGACAATAACAATGTTCTTCACTTCATGTCATATTTCACAGCACAAAAGAATCCTTTTTGCTATACAAGGGCCTTCTTTTATTGAAATTATGATTTTTTTTTTTTTTTGGTACTGGGGATCGAACTCACAATCTCACATTTGCCAGGCAGGCATTTATGCCACTGAGCTAAATCCCCAGCCCTGAAATTATGATGTCTTAAACTTCATGGATTTTTCTTTTCTTCAGTGAACTGGCCTAACCCTGCTAGATCCAAAGTCTGCACAAAATTCTGCATCTTCCACAGATGTGCAACTTCACTCTGTAACCCACTTACATCAAGTTGAATTTTCATTGGCTTAGCCCCCCCACACACACACGCTCAGCAAAAGTCAGACCCAAGTCTCTTAACAATCCAGTAGTTGGATTTTATACCGGTATTAATGAGAACTGTTTGCAACTGATATTTTAAGCAGTTAATTCATTAGCAAATGCTTACACATAATGATGACTTTTCCTTCCCTGCCTCAATTTTCAACTTTCTGAATTTCCAGACTGAGTGGTAACCAACGATAAAACCTTTCCCCTAGGCACTGTGGGCTGGAAAGGCCACACCTATGCGTGGGACTCTCCCCCTCCTCTTTGCATAGGAAGCGGGGACACCCTTCCCCTCCATGAGCAGCTGGAAGTCCCTGTGCCTGATCTCCCTTCCTCAGTCCTGGCTTACTGCCTCTTTCCTGGAACAGAACCACGGGCAGGCGCCTACCTTCTGGGCTTCCTCATGCTTCTCAAAGTTAACAAAACCAAAGCCCCGGGAGTGGCCATTGTTGTCCCTCATCACCTTCACACTCAGCATGTTTCCTGGAAAGGATCAACTTGGCTCAGAAGAGAGTTGCAGAAGCCCCAGGAAGTTCCCTCCCTTACCGCAAACTCGCAGGAAGTCCAAGAAGGAGCCTCCCCTCTGCCAGACCTGGGCTTGGAAGAGGAACAACAGGGCTCCCCCTCCTCCCTTGGGGAACTTGCTCACCAAACTCAAAGAAGAGGTCCTGCAGGCCCTGCTCATCCACTTCCACGCTGAGATTCTTTACATAGATGTTGGTGAACTCCAGGGCTTGAGCCCCTAGCTCTGCCTCCCGTTCTCGTTGAGACTTGAAGTGGCCAACAAAACTGTGGACACACCAACAAGGTAGACAGCTGCCAGCCTTTGGCCACTCCTGACCCCGACCTCCACCACCCAGCAACCCTGGGCAACTCATAGGGCCAAACACTGTCCACATGCCCTTCTGAGGAGTCTGGCAGGGCTACATTTCAAAGACTGAGTATGTCCAAGACCCAGCTACTTCAAACAGCCAAGAAGCTATGTTCCAAAGATTGTCCCTCATATGCGGCTCAGAATACTCCGTTCTTGTGACAAATGTACACAGAACTACTACCACATACCAGGCAGGTAAGAGCATAGAAAACATGAGCATAAACTTGCCACTCAAACAAAAACTTATTAAATCCTTATGCTGTAGTTGCCTTGCCGTGTGACTGAGGGCAAGTTACTTTAACTCTCTGAGTCTCGGTGTCATTCCTGTAAAACTGAGATCAAACTCATGTCATGAAACTTCTCTGATTCATTTAACACATACTGGGTACATTGGAGAAGCAGGGGTAAGTGAATCAGAAACAGTCAATACTGGTGTCACTTCACAGGGATGGATAAATACAACAATAATTTTAAAAACACGTCTAAGATGGATGTGGTTGTGCACATCTGTGATCCCAGCACTCAGGAGGTTCAGGAAGGAGGATTGTCACAAGTTTGAAACCAGCCTGGGCTACAAAGTGAGCTCAAAGTCAGCCTGAACTGCTGGCAAGATCTTGTCTCAAAAAAAAAAAAAAAAAATCTAGGAAAAGATTTTTTTAAAGAGATGCAATCTCCCTATGTTGCCCCAGCTGATCTTAAACTTCTGGGCTCAAGGGAACCTTGTGCCTCAGCCTACCAAGTAGATGGGACTAAGACAGTACCACCATCCCTGGCAGGCAAGTAGCTTAAGAGGGATAAAAAACTAAGCACAGAAAATTCTAGCAACATTTACAGCAAATTTCACATAAGCAAGTTGTACCAGGCACTAAAAATTGAAGAAAACCAAGTGGCAGAAGTAAACCTCAATGGATGGTTGCTAACAAAAATGGCATCTTTCTGGGAACTAGAAAAAATTCCATGGTCTGGGGATGTAGCTCAGCAGCACAGCGCCCGCCTGGCAAGGTAAAGCCCTCAGTTTGATTCCCGGTGCCAAAACCAAAAAGAAAAAGCCCACCCAGATTCAGTATGACAAGCCATAAAGATCCCCCTCCTCAGTGCATCTTCCAGTCCAATGCCACCTCCACTCCGCAGCAATAACCACAAGGCTATGCCATCAGACAGTGACCAACAGGACTGGGGGAAAGGACTGGCTAGCATCTGCATCTCAATTTCCCAACTGTGAAGTGGGGAGACACTGGACTTAGGCAGGCTAAGCACATGCCTGATTTTTTTTCTGGCCCCAAATCCCATCAATCAACACCTGAGATTTAAGAAAGAAAATTCACAGCCTTCCTGTGGCTGTGAGTAGGAAAACAGAAGACTAGAAAACAGATGAAATTGTTGAGTCCATTGATGACTTGGCCATTAGTGAAAATTTCAAAATCATCAATTCTTATTCAGAACAATCTTCTAACATGTATCAGTTTCAGCTTTATGTGAGTAAACAGTCCCTGAAAGGCTGAGCAACTCATCTGAGGTCACATGTCAAGGAAAAAGACTGCTGCCCGGTATCCAGTGCCCATTAGACTGCAGAAAGAACACTGCTCTTAACGGGTGATGCCACGATTCTGCCCCTTGGGCTTGGCCCCTCCCTCAGGCCCAGTCACTCACACTTTGCGGTCATTCAGCAGCATCCCATTCATGGTGCCGATGGCCTGCTGCGCAGCCTCATTGGTCTCAAAATGCACAAAGCCGAAGCCCCGAGAGCCATGCTCATCACACACCACCTGAGCAGGGGGAGGAAGAACAGAGAACACCCAGCTGGAGATTCAGGGAGAAAATGACAGAGGCAGTGGTGATAATGACAAGTACCTGTGCTTGCTATGTTACATGTAAAAGGCAGTCCCACTGAGGGTCAGCAGTGTGGCTTAGAAGTAGAGCACATGGCTAGCACGCACAAGACGCTAGGAGAGGGGAAGAGATAAATAACAAAGAAAGAAGAGTACCCTCAGAATGACCCAGGTTTTGTCTGTACCACACAACAGCTTTAACTGTCTCAGACAACGGACAGAGCCTTACTCCAAACCTCCATACCCAAATCCTGTTTCTAATAACAAACTGGAAACACCCTGAGCAGTCAGCCATGTGGGTTAGTTATCTATATATGGGAAGTTTTGAAACACACACGAAACTATTCTTTGTTTCTGGGGAGAAGGGCTTGAAAGGATGGATTTTTGTTTGCTTTCTTCCATTCCATATTTTTAAATTTTACCAATTCATACATTATTTCAATAACAAACTTGTTTCCGTTTTTTTTTTTTTTGGCACCAAGGATCAAACTCACCACCTCGTGTTTGCCAAGCAGGCACTTACGCTGCTGAGCTAAACCCCCGGCCCTTGTTTTTTAAACACAATGTCCTACTTCTATTCTGTAACCTTTTCAACTGAAGCTGGAAGGAGAGAACAGGGAAAGACTTGTTCACATAGTTCTTGTCTCTCTTGTTGAACTTGCACTAAAACCACTCACCCCTCTCCAAGGTGACCCTTGCTCCACTCGTCACCAAAGCCACTACTTCAGCTCAGTGACATTCTCCACCTACAAAAACACCCCAGGCTTCTAGCCCCACAGTTACTGCAGATTCTCTTTCTAATATGTGATTCTAACCAGGTCCCTTTGATCTCCAGTGGTTTCTACTATGCAAAGAAGTCTACTGGCATCTGAGGTGCTCTAATGGGTCCTACTCAACAAACCCGGCTTTTAAGCCTATGCTCAGCACTCAACCCTATACCTCTGCATCCCCAGCCACTTTCAATTCAAGCCCCAACTCTCTCACCCCCTAGGCTCAGTCATGTTGCCTGGGATCCCCCTGTGCATCAAGCACCAAGAAAGGGAATCATGAATTACCTTGTTGTATTTGCCAGGCAATTTCTTCCAGGCAGTTCTTAACCTCTGAGCCTCAGAGAGACAATAAGAATAACTAACTTGTCCAGTATCAGCAGTCACAGGAAGTAATTTCTTAAGTACTGTAATTACTCCTTAGATGTTTAACCTTTCACGGGCTACATGTCATAATTCAGTCCATCACCACAACAGTGAAGATGTAGTGAAGATGTCCCTTTTAGACAAAACCGAGACATTGCCAGGTTAAACAACTGGCCCAAGATCCCATAGTCAGGAAACAGAAGAGAGGATCTGTATCCAGGATGTTGACCTCAAAGTCCTGGGTATGACCCTCTACATTATGCTGCCTCCTTGTTAAGTGGCTGGGTTTTGCATTCAAGTGGGTTTAGATCATGCACTCTTTCCACAGCACCACTGAAACCTTTCCTGACCAACCAGATGGCTTTCTCCTTCCCAGTCACCCAACTACACAATGACCATCCTTTTCCTTCAGCGTCTAATTTCCAGCCAATCCTAAAAGTCTTACCATTCTAACCAGCCCATAAGAACACACCATATGTCTTGTTTCTAACAACAGTGCTTCCTTCAGCCTGCAAAGGTTTGCCTACATTGCACAAAGCTTTCTGTTAAATTCTCAGGTGTTCATAGCAGCCCTGGGCCAAGGGGAAAGACATACTGTACCTTATTGATTTGCTTTAGCTAATCTGGCCAACTCACTAGTTCAAATCCTGGTTCTAACTCCACCCTGCACAACATATAACAGTGGACAAGCAACTTCAACCCTGAACCTTTCTGTCCTCCCATGTAACCCTTATGTATACCTTAAGGGGCTATGGTGGAAAATTCAATGTGGCCATGTGTGCAGAAAAAGTACTTGACAAATCTGCTACTGTCATAGCAAGAACTTGCCCCACAAACCCTCAAAGGTCAGGAGCTTCTCTCTGTGTCTCTCTGTCTTGATATCTACATCTCTGTCTGTGTCTGTTTTGGAGAACCCTCAAACCTCAATCTGCTCCTTTGAGCTATGAAGATAAGCCTTCCACTCATAGGGAAAAAGTGAGACCTGTAAAAATCTAACACAGAGGACATCAAAAATCCCCATCTCCCCAGAAGAGAGCTCTTCAGAGGCTGCAGGGTAACTAGTCAGCCATCCTCAAAGAATGTAGAGGTAGAACACCTAGGTTTTAGCCCTTGGGTTAGCACACACTGACCTGCTACATGGCCGATGCTCCCCAATACCCTCTACACAAAATCAGAAAACTAGTGAGAGTCCTTTTCAAATAATAATACGTCCTCAGCAAATATGTATGAGGACCTTTTTTTGTATTATACATATTCTTGGTACTAGGATATAATGGTAACTAATGTGATCACTACAATGATAGAATTTACAGAGGGGACAGAACTGTAGCTCAATGGTAGAGCATTTACTTAGTTCATGCAAAGTCCTGAGTTCAATCCCCAACACCAAAACAATGTGTGGTTCACTGATTGCTGTGATGGCCTCAAATAATGGCCTTCCTGTAGCTACACTCTTTATTTAAGTTCTACCACCTTCTCACTCTGACTGTGTGTTATTGGTTTGTGATTTGTTGTAGCCAATAGGCTGCAGAAGTGATGGTGTCCTAGATCTGAGTTCAAGTCTCAAGGGGCCCTGGTGAGCTTTTACTCTGCTTATGGAATCCTGCCAATGCCATGCAAACAGCCTGGGCTAACCTATTACTGCAGAATGGAAGCTCATAGGGCGGAAGAGAGGGATGTGCTGACTGACAGCTGGCCACTCCACTGCTGCATGTGTCCACGGAGGGCTCCTACCAGTCTCAGGTGGCATATGAGGTTGTCCAGCCATAGCCACAACTGCCTAACTGCTCAGCCCAAACCACCAATAGAATCAGGAGCTAAATAAAAATAAATGGTAGTTGTTGATAGCCACCCCGGTTGAGGGTGATTAGACAGCCAGCAGACTACAGCACAGGTAACCGCTGACAGATCTAGGAAGATAAACAGCTTTGGTTCAAGCACTTGCGATACCAGAGATCTTTCTTATAAACTGTAAGCCTTGTAAAATGAAGTGTTGACTGGCATCCCTCTACCACACAGGTATTTGACATTGATTCCCCTTTAAAGGTGACCCACCTTGCAAGACAGGATGTTCCCAAAGGTGGAGAAGGTATCATACAAAGCCTTGCTATCAATGGAATCCTCCAAGTTCTTTATGAAGACGTTGCCCACACCCGACTTTCGAAGTCCTGGGTCTCGCTGAGACCACATGATTCTGATGGGCTGACCTTTCATCACCTCAAAATTCATTGTGTCCAGTGCCCGTTCCGCTGGACAGGAACAAAGGAGGGAAAGGAGCAAGTTAAGAGGGATTATCTGACCCTGAACTTCCACAGTACTCAGTCAAACTCATTGTCTGGGTCTCATCTGAGACATGAACCCAAAAGCTCAAGAGGGATAAGCAGACACAGTAATCCTCCAACCATCTTCCATTAGAGCCCTCCTGGAACCATTATGAGCACAGATTCCTAACCTCATCTTACAGATGGGAAAATGCAGGGTCTGAATGGTTGAAAGGCCAGTGGTAGAGCCAGGTCTATTCTGGTCTCTAAACCACACTCAGTCAATGAGAATGTCAAAGATGGGTTCATATGAGAAGGGGTGGCAGCAGTTTGGGGAAAATAAAAGTGATAAAAAGTATTAAATAACAGTTGAGATTCCCCAAGAAGTTTGGCTTTCAGGGAACTGAGTACCATCTCTCCAAGCCCATTTCCTTATCTGTAACACAAGTCTGATGTTACCTACGTTTCCATACCTGAAAAAGAACACAATATCATCTACCTCCAGGTCAGAGGCAGTATTGGTCAGATTAAAAGCTAAAGCATACAAGACTTGCTTGGTAAATGGCAGTGCATCTGGAAACAGCAGCTTATGGTACTCTCCTGCCACTGCAACATCCTCTCGCTTCCCAAGAATATGCACAGAGCTACCCTCTGTTTGGGTATCTGCTAGTTTCAGTATGGAGGAAGCTGGGGGGGGTTCAGTGCAGCAAGTCACTGGGTTCTCTAGCTAGTTCACTGAGAGCACCCAAGAGGCAAAGCTCTTCCTCTTTGCGACTCACTTCTTCTGTCTATGAACTGGAACCAAAAGATCAAGTCTGCTCACTTATGGAACCTGCAGATGGCTTGTGGGAAGACAGAAAGAGGCAGTGGGTAGATGGAGAGCAGCAGAAAGCATCCTGGAACTCGGCTTAATCACAGCATAACCCAACTCAGGGAATCTCCCTCCTGCCCACTCTCCTAGATGTGGTGTAAGGTGCAGTACTCTGGACCCAGCTAGGGCAGGTTTTTTGGTTGTTTCCAGAGAGTTGCAACAGAATGTTACAGCTACCGTTTTTCTTTAGGTCGTCACTTAAGAGTGCTTACCATGTTCCAAATGTTATTTCATAAACACCAGCTTTCCATTCTTTATACTACTGGGAAATAAGTTCATACCCTATTTCATAGATAGTGTCAAGGGTGGTATTGGCCAAGCTCACAGCTTAGTAGAGTGCTTAAGTTAGTAGAGTGCTTAACCCAGTAGGGCCCTTAACTTTTATCTTCTACTCTCAACAGAAGTGTGGACGTCCTGTACTCAGCTGGCAAACTCTAATTAGTAGGCTGCCATGGAAGGTGGGGCGAACCCAGGGATCTCCTACTCTCCAGCTGTATTGTCTTGGGCATCGTCCTCTCCAGGTGCCTTTTTGCTTTTCGTTCTGAGACAAGTTGTCCTTATGCAGTCCAGGCTGGGCTCAAATTCATGATTCTCCGGCCTCAGTCCCACGGTGCTAGGATTGCAGGTGTGCTCCATCATATCCAGCTCTTCCAGGTGCTCTGAATCTCACAACCCCTCTTAAAGGTACGTAAGGACCCCATTTTCCTAAGATCACACAAGCGACTCACTGATCTCAGAATGGTTGAGCAACTCGCCCAACAGTCACACACGTTAGGCTCCATCCCACTTCGGCCTGATTCCAATATCCTTAGTAGTTTTAGCCTGGCCTTAACTTCTCCGCAAAATGGAGCAATATCTGTAGGGTGCACCTCTACACCCTAATTCTGTGCCTCAGTGTCCATGACCGCCCCAAGAAATGATGAACGCCTGGGCAGCCTGCTCGGGGGCTGTCTCTGGCTCACGCCCCTCCCACTCCAACCGCGCTGCCCGGCGCTCACCGTCTGCAGGCTGCTGAAAGTTGATGTAGGCATAGCCCAGCGAGCGCCGGGTGGCCACGTCGCGACACACCCGGATGGACAGGATGGGGCCGACGGGAGAGAACGTCTCGTAGAGCATTGCCTCGGTCACGTCCGGGTGCAGGTCGCCCACGTAGAGCGAGGAGAGCGGGTAGCCGTGGCCGCCGGCGTGCATGGCGGGCGAGCGGGAGGGAGAGTGGCTGCGCGGGAGATTCCAGACGCCTGCGCCGGCCCGCCCCCTGCCTTTACCGCCCCGGGGCTCCTGCGCACCAATCGCCAGCGCCCGGCCCCACCCCACCTGGGAGCCCCGGGCGTTCAGCAGGCGCAGCTGGGGGTCGTCTCTGACCTGCCCAAGAGGCAGAGCCCTGCACTGGTTCTGGCCTAGGGCAGCCAGCTCTATAAAAGCGCTGGGCCCCATTGACGTTTTGAAATTTTTAGTTTTTCCTTTTTCTCCTTGAACTAAAATAGATTTAAAAAATAAAATTTTAAAAAGCGGTGGGCAGGGGCCGGGGATTTCGCTCAGCGGCATAAGCACCTGCCTGGCAAGCCTGAGATTGTGAATTCGACCCCAGGTACATTAAAAAAAAAAAAAAAAAGTGGGCAAGACTGCAAATTGGGTTCTAATCCCAGGTCTTTCCTGCCTTTCCGGACCCGTTTCCCTTCTCTATAAAGTGGGAAAGACTCCCTCGTCAAGGTCAATCCTTGCAAGACACCCTATTTCAATGTTTGTGTGCAAAGTATTATCAGATGGCTAAAAGTTTCTCAAACAGCTTGACCCAGTTCCACCCTTTGAGCAGAGGATGGAAGGCTTTGCGGTCTAAAGGCCGCACAGAAGTCTAAGCCTTCTAAGGCTAACGTCTTCCTTGTACTACCAAGACTTCTTCGTTCCTCAAATGTTACCTTCCACCTCTGTGGCCTAAACCATTCTCCCTGCGTTCTAACGGGGGTTATTGTAACCCAGCTGGAAGAGAACTTCAGAGACTTAACAGCTGCGAAGAGCCAAGGAGACAGCCCTACACTAATGGATGGCCGATCTGAGCTTGCAGCCAGCCGCAATCCGTGAGGCAGAGGGTTTGCCAAGTCCGTGGTAGACCAATACTTCACCTTGCTTCTGCCAGGCGGGTAGGTTCCCACTGACCTAATGGCCGTGGCTTCCACAGATAAAAACAGCCCTCAAAGACACAGTAATGCTGGTGTGGCTGTCCACCTCACACTATGGAGCAAGCACCAATTGATTCTAATTTGGGGCTAAAAAATATCCCTTTATCTTGGTTTTTTCCTCTCCTGGGAAATGTATTTTTATAAGAGGTGGGGAATCTCCCACCAAGACAAAGTACTGTAGACTATCATAAACAGCAACAGGACATATGACAGGCACAAGTATTAATCCTGGAGATGACCAAGACTTAGAAGATTGGATGGTATCTCTAGCTTGGTTTTCACTTTTTTAAAAAACAAGTCTTGAAAACAATGTTGTCCATACTAAATCTAACAAGCCACAGAGGACCTAACACCTGAATGGTTTGTTGTGGAAGGTGGACAGCTACAAGGAATGGGTGCAAAGAGGATATTACAATTTCTCCCTCTTTGCCACCACACCCTGACTTCTGATTCCAAAGAATAAAAATAAACCCATTTTCTTATTTTTAAAGAAAATAGAGCCAGAAATAAGTATGATCACAAATAGATCTGGAGTGATAGAGATGGGATTAACACATCAATTCACAAGCAACTAACTGATAAAATTTTTTATTTTGCTTTTGAATTTTTACACTTTTCCTGATTATTCCATGTAAGGTGAAACTAGAACTGTTTAAAAGACATACACAAATCTAGTACATCAATAACCAGGGAGTTTTCTTTTTTGCTATACTATTTCACAACCACGGGTGTGCTTGCTAGGCAATATAACCATCACAGAAGCAAACGTTAGGCAGAACACTGGTAAGGAAAAACAAAGCAAAGAGCTACCAGATATACAGACAGGCTTGGTTCCACATTCACTACTGCATTTTCAAGCGCCAAGTATTAACTGCACATTTTTGTTCAGCTAGAGAGGAGGGATTTTTTTTTTGTATTTTTTTTTTCCTTTTTTGGTTTGTTTTAAATCAGTGCATGAATTCTTATCTCATTTCAGCAGATGAACAAACAGATGGATGCTACAGCTACATGGAATGTTGAAGGTACAGGGGCGATACTGTGAGGCTGAAAGGCCTGGGTATTCTTGATTCTCTCTCTGGCAGTGTCCATAGCACTTCTCTGCATCATAGGGTCTTGTTGAGACATGTCTGAGAACTGAGCTAAAGAAGTACACTTGGAAGATCTAGTGACAGATACAAGCATTATTAGGGTTGGTTGCAATACAGGGAGAAATCATGAATATTCAGAAAAAAATTTTTTTGGATTCAGATCATGGTGTGACCGAAAAGCAAGTGTGCTGAGAACTGGAAGACAAGGCTGGAAGCTCTTCAACAACCCTTTGAAGCAAGGCCTGTTCACCAACATCTCTCACCCTGTCCATACAGTACAAAGAGTGAACAAAAGATAAAGAGAAAATTCCAGAAGAAAAAATGTCCCTCTTGGACATAAAGAGGAAAAAGAAAACCAAAGTTAACAGCCAAAAAGACAAGGGAAAGAATGTTGCAATTTCAAAATTCAAATGCTCAAAGCTAGGACAAACTCAAAGACAGAAATCTTCAAGTGAAAGCTGATCTCTACAGAGCATTATTCTTAATGGTGTTATCCAGCAAACACAGGGTGGCTCTTTCCCCCATCTTTAGCTGAGTGGTAAAGGAAAATAGATCTCACTGTTTCACAAGTTGCAAATCAGTAATATATTGTCATAGGAAAGGGAGTTTAGTTAACACATGTTATAGGAGCACTGGACCTTTTCACCATGTCATAACCCAGTTATCTGCCACAAAGAATTTCAATTTCAGGCTTTGAGTTTCCTCCGAGGAAGACACTATAGACGTTTGTGGTTATGAACTTTTGAGTGGCAACAGCCCAAACTGGTCAAACTGTAACCTGAACCACAGCAGAATTACTGTGAATTACCATTAATCTTGGATGCCAAATGTTAAGCGCCTCACTCCAAGTCCCAGCATCACAATAAAATCTATAACTTTCTGTACAACTTTACAACAGAATTGTACTTTAGTGACTATTTTGATATCAGATTAAACTTTCCAAAAAGTTATACATAATTCAGGTCTATTTTTCTACCAATAAGAGTTCTGCAAAATTACAAAATCCCATTATCACAGTGTTCAGTTTTTAAAAATTAAACAGTAATCCTGTCAATGTTAATCAAAATCAAAACTTCAAAATGCTGTGGCATTTATGTGACCAATCTGAGTTTTAGATTGATACCAGTTGTTTATCCCATGGACCATTTTTGCTAGACTGAGGCTGTGAAAAATCGAAAAGTCGACATACGAATTTTTTTTTCTTTTTTTTTTTTTTATCACACAAAGGGATATATGTGGAGGATACAGAGTGACACTGAACAGATCACAGAGCACAACAGATATTAGTTTTCTCCCTCCCCAGCATCTCCTTCATCGCCCTGGTTTTCCGACGTCCACAGCTGCAAGGGAAAAGAAAAAAAAAAGCTATAATTAAAGGAAAGCTACTAAAACTTACTCAGTGGGGCACAGTCTGTATCTTATCTCACTCAACCATTGAAAATTCCTCCTGTGTTATTGTAGTAATGACTGCCAAGGTCAAAACATTAGCAATCATTTATAATTAATTTAACAGTTTAGAGTTAGCCATATTTTACACAATACAAATTCTTCTTGAATCTTGGATAATAGTAACTATTAAGTAGATAAATAGGAAAGAGACTATAAATGCTCCACAAGTCATACTTACAGTGAGATTGTCCCTAAGTAACTGCATGATCAGTGTGCTGTCTTTGTAAGACTCTTCATTCAGTGTATCCAACTCAGCAATGGCTTCATCAAATGCCTAAAACAAACAACCATTAGCAGGAAATTTATATGTTCTCTGAAGTGAGCTTAGCCAAACTTTTCACTGACTAATAAGTGATTATTATTTCTCTTGTTCTACAGTACTTTTGAAGAATTATGCTATTACACTTACTTTCTTTGCTAGTTCTTTGAACAAGTACATAATATATGTTTATAAAGCACCAACCAACAATGACAAAAATTCCTGGATTAGAACTCTGTTTCACCTAATGAGCAATCATTATAGTACTAATTGTAGCATACTTATATTAGGCAAACTCATGGAATTCTTTTTTTCTTGCCATACTGGGGATTGTACCCAGGGCCATAGTCATTTTATTTTTTATTCTGAGACAGGGTCTTGCTAAATTGCCTGTGCTGGGCTCAAACTTGCAATCCAATGCTCCTGCCTCAGCTTCCCAGAGTGTTGGGATTACAGGCATAAAGCACGATGCCCAGCTGCAATTTTTTGACTACTAAAGACAATCCTAATAATCCTTAAAATAAAAAAAAAAGAAAACCCTCAAAAATTCTAGATACAAAAGACAATAGAAGAAGAGTGAAGTTTTTCACTAAATCTGATTTGATTAAGTGGACAACTTTGGACAATTCATTTTAGCCACCTGTTTCCAAATTTAAAAAATAAAAATAAGTAGAAGTGCACAAATTGAAAGACTACAAACATGTAGCCCACAGGGGGGAAAAAAAATGGTCTGATTTCTTTTGTTTACACAACCATAACCTTGTATCTTAGTACAAACAAGAATGATGATATACAACCAATGCCCAAAGTTTGATAAAAAACCCCAACAAATTAACCTCACCTAAAATTTTCTATCACCATCCTCAAAAAACAGTAATAAAATCAAAGTCAGCAGATGTTGAGAAGGACTCATAAAGTAAAAGTCTTTCTTTCATAAGATATCCCCCCTCTAGAAAATATTTTTTTAAAAATTCAAGACAATGAAGAATAAAAAGAAATTATACTAGAAAGCACCACATTGTTTCTTATGAAAAGAAACCACATAGGGTCCTTCTCACCGTTTTTGCCAGGCTGCAGGCCTTTTCAGGAGAGTTCAGGATCTCATAGTAAAAGACTGAGAAATTAAGTGCCAGGCCAAGTCGAATTGGGTGTGTAGGCTGCATTTCTTTCTTACTAATTTCAAATGCTTCCTGGTAAGCCTGCTGGGAGTTTGACACAGTGGCTGAAAGAAAGGTGATAAAAATTAAAGACTGCATCACACACTAGATTCACTATCAAATTATTTTAACAAATTAGGCTGAAGCAAATGAGCCATCAAAATGTGAGGTCATAGCCTACACCATTCAATTAAATGTCTATTAAATGTTTATCTTAAGTACTGTACACTATATTAAATGTTTTGGGAGAAACGAAGAAAAGCTAAAAATATATATAGCTTTTAACAAAAGAAAGAAGAAAATACTTTGCTCCAGTGGACAGAAACAGGCTTTACAGTCAGCAGACCCAAACTGTACTCCCCAACTTTTACTCACTAGGTATGTAGCCCTGTGGCTTGGAGTAAGTAAAAACCTCTATTCACAAGTCATACCTTCCTTTATTAGAATTAAAGGCAGATGCCCAACTGTCATGAAGTTGTCTGAGGATAAATAAGACTCCAAACTATTTAACGCACAGTAGGCACTTAATGTAGGCTACAATTATTACCCTATTAGTAATCCATGTGATAAATAGTGGTTTTATACCACAAATACAGTAATCTCTCTTATCTGTGTAATGTATGTTCCAAGACACAGTAGATGCTTGAAACTGTGGGTGGAACTGAAGCCTACATAACTTCTTCTGTACACATGTACCTCTGATAAGTTTATGAATTAGGTGTACTAGATTAAAGTTAGCTAATTACAACATAGAATAATTATAAAAAATATTGTAATAGAAATTTGCACTTTGAAACCAGTAAAATAAGGGCTGTCTGAACACAAGCACTGTTGACATCATGATAGTCCATGTGATACCCAAGGCAGCAGCTAAGTGACCAATAGGCAAGTAACATACATAAAGTAGATATGCTGAGCAAAGAGATGATTCATCTCCTGAGGAAGACAACATGATATTTCATCCATTACTGACAACTGTATATTTTAAACTTATGAATCATTTATTTCTGGAATTTGGGGTGAGGGGTACCAGCGATCGAACTCACGACCTTGCGCTTGCAAGGCAGCCACTTATGCTGCTAATAAGCTAAATCCCCGGTCCCCCTCCCTTGGCTTTTTTTCTAGAATTATACATTTAATTATTTTCAGATCACAGTTGAGCTTGAATAACTGAAACTGGAAAAAGGAAAACCATGATTAAGGATAGACTACTATAGGTTAAAGTGTTGCTTCTAAAAAGAACTACCAATCAATCTCCAAATGCATTGCAATCAGACAATTAATGCCCTCACTATTTGCCCCTTATATACATCTTGATTTGTCAACATCCATGACCCTGTCCATCACAATGCTATGGCCTTTTAAATTCTGCTTCCTGTAATGTTAGTATCTACAGTGAACTAACAAAGAAAAACTTTAAGGTCATTATAAAAGAAGCCTGAGGTTCTGTTGTTGATCAAAAACTTTTAAATGTTACTTACTCTGTTTATTATCTCCAGATGCCACCTCAGAAAGATACCTAAAATAATCTCCTTTCATTTTCAAGTAGAACACTTTACTTTCTGGTTGGGTAGCATTGGGAATAAGGTATTTGTCCAACAGCTCCTAAAAAATGATTCACATTGTTAAGAATTTTGAATCGTTCACAAGGTGTTAAAATTATGTTTGAGATTTTAGGTATACACTACCACTACCAATTTTCTTTGAAGACTTAAAAAAAAAAAAAAAAAAAAAGCAAAGCATTTTTCATCCAAGTCACTTGTTTTAGCCTAGGTCGTAACAGCAGATGCCTATATTCTTCTGTTAAAAGTCACTTTCAACATCTATAAGGGATTTAACTACAATACAGCTATTACAGTGCAATATTAGGAAAAAACGATGATGCAAAACTACACTTGTAACATGGAAAGGCTCTCAAAAGAAACGTGAAAAACCACATTACAACCACAAGAATCCTACTTTAATATTAAAATACCTATGTGCACATGAACACACAATTACATGGGGGGAAAGCCAGGAAGGATTATATTAAAAATGGTTTTCTTGGTGATAGGATTAGAAGTGATTTTTTACTTTATACTCTTTTGCCCTGCCCTTTAGAAAAGAAAAAGAAAATACACATACATAAAAACTTCTCTAATTAGAGCAAAAAAATCTTTCTATGCTGAGAGGATAAATGTATTAACAGAACAAAACTGCAAGAACTAAAGTTTATAATCAATCTGACCTGGGAAGAAACCCCTCCTCTGCTGCTTACTATTTGTATCCATACGATCCTACTTTATCACCCTGAGCCTCGGTTCCTTGGTTGTACAATGGGGGACCACAATGGCCATCTCCTAGAGTAGTTATCAGGACAAGTTAGCTAATGTACATAAAGTGCTTAACACGTTGCCTGGCACATAGTAAGCACTCAAAGAATCTAGTACTATTATTAATAATAAATTCCTTTAAACATTTATGCTTACAACAAAAGTAGTTCTGAAGGAGTCCAAGCTTCGTATACAGAGCAATATTTTCGAAGAGTTGTTTTAGAATGTGGCATCCTGAAAAACTGGTTAAGAGGCAGTAAGTACCATGCTCTTCTTCACATTCTTTCAGATGCTCTTAAAAGCTGGTCTACATTTCAGGAATTATGGAACTTTCTCGCCCTTGGAATGCATGCCATACTTCATTTGAATACCAGATGTACCTAACATTCAGGAATTAGTGCACCATTAACAAACCCCCAAATGACCAACAGGTAACAAGTTTAGCCATGACACACTTATACCCTCTATTAAAAAGAGAAGCTCAATGCAATGCTTAACTGTAAGAGGATTTAACCAATCTGTAAGGAGATGAAAAGGGGCAGTAGTGGTTTTGATATTCTTTGCAGGCAGACGGGTATAACTCATTTTGGGTTAGGGATAAAAAGTACTGCCTCACTGCTGTCAAGTTTTATACTGGTTTTCAAAAGAAAGGTGTCAAGGGCAGTAACTGAGAGGCAGCCAGCAGGGGAGGAGACAGATCAACAAGTGTGAATTTCTTTTCCCTTCAAAGCAGCCCTCACCATTCATTTTTACCTGATTTCACCTGGAACAAAAAAAAAGTTCCCAGTGGGCTCAGGATGTTAGGGAAAGATATGATCATGATTTGCCCTATGCAACCCATTCCATTCAACCCCTTACTGTGGCCAGAGGAAATCAATCACCTAAGTAGAACTTACATAAAACAGGAAAGAAGAATCCCCTTAACTACCTTTGATTTGGCTTTGGAAATGCATGCTGAACTTGACAGATATAACTAACTTTTAAACAAAAATAGGGCTCTACAATGTGAACATGACTAGAGAGGCTAAAAGGCAACTTAGCTTTTTGATTCTGCCTCTTTTGGAGATGATGTCACTAGTCAGACTACTATATAGAATAGCCTATCTGGTGCTGCATCTAAAATCCTATCTGTCTGGCCTCTATTTCTAAAGAAGAGATGGAGGAGGAATGCTGACTAACTGTTCCTATTTTGCATAGGTCTTCTTGATAGGTGAGGAAAACACCCTAGAAGTGATGAACAATCTCTGATCAAGCAAAGAATGAAAAAAAAATCATATGCTTAAAAATCAACTGCAAATGGTTGGCGGCTTTCCAGTATATTCAGAAATCTCTCATAAGCTGTTTGAGAGTCTACAATGAAAACATTAAATTAATACTATTTAGAAAATCATTTAAAGCAGAAGCACTGGCCCCTTACCAGAACGTCATTGCAGATGTCCTGTAGCTCCGCCTCTATCTTCTCTCGATATTCTTTGCCCATCTGCTGCTTCTTTTCATTTCTCTCTGTTTTCTGTTCAATGCTGGAGATGACACGCCAGGAAGACCGACGGGCACCTACCACATTCTTGTAGGCAACAGAGAGCAGATTCCTCTCTTCATTGGAGAGTTCATGCCCCTGTTCAGTGACCGCCTTCATGGCTGCAGCCATATCATCATAGCGCTCAGCCTGCTCAGCAAGTTTGGCTTTCTGTACCAGCTCACTTTTGTCCATGGTCATTCCCTAAAACAACAGCAAGAGAGAAAGCAAATATCAGACTTCAGGATCCAGGAAATGCACTGTCAATCTCCATCCAAGTCATTTGGATAGCAGCTTCCCTGAAAGCAAAACACGTAGTCCCCAGTGCCATCAACAACACTGACCATATACTGAGCACCTTGGTGTCAGATACTTCACCACAGCCTTTCAATTATTTTGCTCAATAAATTTTCACAGCAGTTGTACAGGGTGGTGATATTCATAACAATCTCTCCCTCATTTTTAGAGGTAAAGAAATGAAGGCTGAGTCCAGGTATGGCAGTGCACACCTGTAATCCCAGCACTTGGGAGGCTGAGGCAGAAGAATTGCTGCAAATTTGAGGCCAGCCTGGGCTACAAAGTGAGTTCAAGGATAGCCTGAACTGCATAGTGAAACTGTCTGCAAAAAAAAAAGACAGGAAGGAAGGAAGGAAGGAAGGAAGGAAGGAAGGAAGGAAGGAAGGAAGGAGAAAG